>JAEANM010029004.1:0-10260 GCA_017656035.1 Myanophis thanlyinensis | reverse complement strand
GAACAAACCTACTTTGCTGAAGTTAATCAAGCAGACTATCTTAATGTCACAAATCAGCGGCTACATCAACTTAGGCAATACACAGACATTGATGCAGCTTTACAGGCACTGAAGGCTATCGTTCTGAATGGATGGCCAGATGAGAAGGAAGACACTCCAGCAATAGTGAGGGAGTATTCGTCCTTTAGAGACGAGATTAGTGTACAAAACGGGATCTTGTACAAGGGTCCAAGAGTCATAGTGCCAAAATTAATGAGAGCAAAGATGCTATCGCGCATACACTCAAGCCACATAGGTGGGGAGGCATGCTAAAGACAAACCTGTGACACTCTCTACTGGCCTAATATGCAAGGCGAAGTCAAGGACTTTGTTAGCAATTGTTCCACCTGCAATTAATATGCACATTCACAACAAAAAGAAGCCATGATGTCACATGAGATACCATCACGACCTTGGCAGATTATCAGTATGGACTTGTTCAACTATGCAGGAAAAGAGTACCTGATATTAATTGACCATTACTCTGACTTTTGGGAAATTGAACTCCTTCCTGACTGCTCAACTGAAACTACTATTAAGAGATGCAAGGCCCAGTTTGCATGTCATGGCCAACCAGATAAAGTAATCTCAGATAACGGTCCTCAGTTTACAAGCCTACAATTTAAGAAATTCACCATCGAGTGGGAGTTCGAGCATGTGACTTCTTCACCACGTCATCCACAAGCTAATGGCAAATCTGAATCAGCTGTGAAAATCACTAAGAATCTATGCAGGAAAGCTCATAGTGAAGGTAACAATCCATGGAAAGTAATCTTACATTGGAGAAATACCCCAACCAAGGGCATGGAGAGTAGTCCGGCATAGAGGTTGATGTCAAGGAGGTTAAAGACATCCTTACCAGTGACAAATAAGCTACTTGAGCCTTCTATGATACAAGGGGTCCCAGAAAAATTATGGCTGAAGAGACTGATAGTTAAGGCGAGATACGATAAATCATCCAGGGACTTGCCAGAATTGAAGATTGGGGAACGAATTCGAATGAGACCACTGCCAGGAGATCGAACAGGCCGCTGGAAAATGGGCAGCTGTATACAACAGGTAGCACCATGCTCCTACTTAGTGGATGTTGAAGGGACTCTCTATCGTCGCAATCGTGTGGATTTGCATGTGGCTGAGCAGCCAGATATTCCACACTGAGTGGATAGGCCAGAGGTATCTAGTATTACCACACCACACCTACCCATAGACAATAACAAATACATAGAGATTACGCCTTCAAGCAATATTAATGACAGTTCTGAGCGAGCTGGCATACCCAACTGCAGCCAAACACTGGATACTCCTGGAGATGGCAAACGGAGCCCAGCAGCCTCAAGGAAGTTAGAGAAGCCCTTAGTGCAGAGAGAGCCGGCTGGCACAAGAGGTGCAGTCTTCACCTGTAGTGGCAGATGCTCAAAGCCACCTGATAGACTTACGCTGTAGGATCACTTGAACTGTTACATTATGTATATTTCTGCAATGTTGTTTGTTGTTGACATGAAAAGGGGAAGATGTTACAGGGGTTATATATGCTGTTTATGTATGTTATTTCCTACCTCTCTAGGATGCCCCTCTATCTTCTCCTGTTAGTCACTTCCTGTTTCTGTTAGCCTGTTCCTGTTCCTGTCATGGTGTTGCTGCTCTTAAAATGCCGCTTGTAATAAACTCTTATGAACTTTAACATGAAACAGTCCCCTTACATTCCCCGAGCTCACCATTGAAGACGTCTGAGAATTCAGTGGTGATGTCGTCTGCTTCGCCCTCACTGATTCTGAAAACTCTGGAGACGTTCATTCCCAGCTGGTCGAACCAATTCAGTACTAGGAGGCTGGGCAGGTTCCTTGCATGATTAAGAGTGGGAGCGGACCAGAGAAGTGGTGGTATTTCACAGGGAAACTGCTGTTCCCAAGACAGGGATGCGATTACCTTGGTAGTCCTTGAGGATGGTGGCCGTTGGAGTTAGGTCTTTAGTCTTCAGTGAGGGTTGCAGGGCTTATATGGTTTTCCAGGACTTAATGCTCACAGGGGAGCTGCTGTCTACTTGCATTTTGCACGGTCAGTCGTTGATGCTGACCAGGGTCCTGATTTTCTGTTTTGTTCGGAATTGCTCTGTGGTTCCTTGCTCTGAGGTTTGATAAGTTTCGATGGAGACTGCGTGGCACTCATCTTCTGGTTTTTTGGGACGGGTCTGACCCCATCTATTGTTGGGGGTTGGCCCCCATCTATTGTTAGGGCCACGTGGCCCTCCAAATTGTTTGCCTGCTGGCATGGGAGACCTGCAGACACAGGCCAAATATCCTTTTTTTTGGCAGCGTCCGCAAATTGTTTGAAGGAAGGGGCAGTTTGCTTGTTGATGGTTCCCATCATAGCCCCCCCCACATAGCTTGTCGGGGGTTGGTGGCCATCCAGGGCCCACTCGTGGGCTTGACATGGTGGATGTCGCCATCTTCAGTTGTGTCTGCCTTGGTATTATCTTCGCAGGTGGCCTGATGTATATTTGTTGATTTCCTGCCGTCGATGGGTTTGTATGCTGCTTCTGCTGCTGTAGTTTCTTCAATGGCATTAGCCAGGGTGATTGATATTCGGGCCATCAGTCTGCGTTTGAGTTTGTCGTCTCTAAGCCCACAAACTAGTCTGTCCCTCAACATTTTGTCTAATTCTGCGAACTCACAATGAATTGCGAGTGTTCTTAGAGCCGCAAGGTATTCGGCTATTGTTTCTCCTTCTGCTTGGTACCTCTCATAAAAGGCGTTTCATCTGGACAGTTCTGGTGGTTGCGGGGCGTAGTGGCTTTGGAGTTTAGCCAGTAAGGTCGACTACACTACCTCCTTTAGTGTCTGTGGTGAGACAAGGGCGATGGCCATTGCAAAGACTTGGGAGCCGCAGTAGTTGAGGAAAACTGCGGTTTTTTCTTATCTGGAAGTTTTTCCAGGTTGCTTCCTTTGAGGAAAAATTGAAACCTTTCTAGGAATGCGCTCCAGGTTTCTGCTTTATGGTTGTAGGGGGAGAACGTTAGAGACTGAGGTGCTGCAGCCATCGTTGTTCGCTTTGCTGTTTTCCTTCGCAAAGTTTGTTGATGTTTTACATGAGGTCTGGCTCGTGGTGATGTCCGAGTTTTCCTAGGATCCCACCTTCGTCACCAGTGTTAGCTCCCAGAATGTCCAGCTCGCAGGCATAAGAAATAGTCAAAGACGTGGGTCAGACTAGATAGCCACAAGGGCTCCCTTTTATTTTTCATCCGAATAAAAGAAGTGCTCGGCTGCAGGCAGACCGCTCATTTTATACTTTCCCGTGGCTCCGCCTGCAACCAATCAAAGCTCACCCTGTCTTCGGCCAATCAGGGACCTCCAGGCTGGCAACCAAACAGCTACTGGCAGTCGGCGCGGCGTGGGCGGACCTGAGGGAAAACTCCGCCCACGCATGCGCAGACATGACACTTTTAAATAAACCACAGCAGCAAAATATAAATATTTGCAATTGCCTGGGATTCACAAAGGCTCTTTTGATGCAGGACTAAGGGATTAGAGAAGAAGATTGAGGGAGACAGTAATGATAGAAGCCAGCAGAGAAAATATATTTTGGATTAATTTATCAGATCTGTATAAACAAGCAAGAGAATTGGTTCTTCAACCTGGAAAGCTTTCTGTAGAAAGAAGGAAGGGATCAGACGCTACTGTATTCAAGAAGTGTTAGAAAACTTTTTAAAACTGTTGGTGCAAGAATAGGAGAACAGAAATGTCAAACTGCTGCTGGATGAATTCATCTCTTTGCTTAGATGTTTTATTTTAATTGCTATCTTAAGTTCTCAATTTGGACTACTGAAGCTCCAAAAAGTCTGTTTTGGTTTCAATTTTTCTCTCTGAATGTTCAAAAGACTGGGAGAATTAAAGCTTCAACAGGTTCTCTACATCTGAAGAGTCCGGCATTTGCTTCTCGTAATTTTTAAGTCAGTTCCACCTTTGTCAACAAAGGTCTTTGCCACACTAATATCCAAAGTGTGATGAAGAAGAGGCTTAGTGCAAGTCACTGACCCATGAAAAGAGAATCAAGGGGGATTTCTCAGAGTGTAATTTAAGGTGATGTATGTTGGTGCAGCATAGCTATGTCTTTATGCTCAGCAAACAATCCGCAAACACTCATACTTTGCTACTACAGCTTATTGGCAAGGACACTCATAACTACAACACCATTGAACAATGTCTATTATCTATCGATGCTATAAAATAGTAAATTTCTTCTAACTCATATGGTATACTCCAGTAGGAGGTAAAATGATCTGAGCAATCAAGAAACAACAGAGGCTGCTTTCTCCCTACCCTGTAGTAGATAAAAAGTCTCAGAAGCCCAAAGAAAACAGTCTTAGGTATGAATAGATACCAGTATTGGGAAATTTAATCTAAACTTACCATCTCTTTCATCAGCATTTTTTAAGTAATGTATGATCGGGGGCAATTGTTTCCCTTTACAGATTTCCAGAGGAGGCCTGATGAGAGTATTTTCATCAAAATCTATATCTTTTAGTTGCAGAAGAAGGTTCATATCACTAGGCAAGTATACAAGCTTGTTTTCTAGTAAAATAAATACAAAGGACTTTATTTGCATTCTGTTAACTGATAGCCATTTTGAGTTGTCAGTTAAGTACAGGCATGATGAAAGTTTCAGTCTTAGAATTCATTGGCCAAACAATAAAAGTGTGTTAGGAATTATTATGTGACGTCAGTAGTGAATCATAATTACTGAAATCTAACACAACCTCCTGGTATTCAACAAAATTTGCTAAAGCAAAGGTTGGCAAAAGACATGTGGTCCTCCTTCCCCCATTGTTGACTTTGCTCCAGATAAACACACCCTTTGCTTGCAAGCCAGCTATAGTCCTGGAACCAGGCAAGTTATCTTGGCTCAGGAAGTTGAAAACTCCACAACTATCTCCCCTGCACTTATAATTAAGATACAAGAATAGTAAATGAAATTAATAACAATTTGTGGCCCTCCCAAGATAGGCTGCCTTTGATCAATGGTACAGCTGGCCCTTTTTCCTTATGTATAATTTTAATCTGACTTTCCTTGCAAAATGAAAAAGCCTTTGGGAATTTGAAGTGGATTTGTTTGGAAAACAATTTTTGTTTGGGACATTTCTGGCAGAAAATAAGCCAGTGCATCTTCTGACTATATAACAGTCTATATAATAGACCACTATATAACAGACCAGAGAGCTTTAGATAATATAGCCTTGATTCATTCATTTTTCCTTGTCATTATATATTATAACTATTCTTACAATATATTCTGAATAAGATAAAAAATACAGGTAGTCCTCAATTTTCAACCACAATTGTATCCAAAATTTCTGTTGCTAAGTGAAAAATTTGTTAAGTGACTTTTGTCCCATTTTACGTATTTTCTTGCCACATTTGTTAAGTGAATCACGCAGTTGTTAAATTAGTGACACAGTTGTTAAGTGAGTCTAGTTTCACCATTGACTTTACTTGTCAGAAGGCCACAAGAAGGGAATCACATCAACACTGTGGAATCACATCGGGACACTGCGGCCGTCATAAATGTGAGCCAATTGTCAAGCATCCGAATATAAATCATGTGACTGTGGGGATGCTGAAAGTGTGGAAAACAGTCATAAGTCAGCTTTTTCAGTGCTGCTTTAACTTTCAACGGTCACTATGTGAACTGTTGTGAGTTGAGGACTACCTGTATTGGCATACTTGCCCTTTCCTTTTAAACTGTTAGTTCATAAGGTAAAAAACATCAAGATGGCAGCCACAATGATGCAATTGAAAGCGTACCTATTTTTGATGTGTTAAATGTGCAATTCACATAAAAACATAAAAGAGCTTCAATTTCAACATCAGAAGAACCATCTTAACTTTTTTGACCATATCCTGCAGATAATCCCAAACTTCAGCTTTTGACCACATCTTACACTAACTTCAGTTTATGAGAAAGACTTTTTATTTTGAGCTGTATTGTCTTTACATAGCAACTCTTATGGTATAACTTTGTAGTCACATTTGTGTGCATTGTAAAATACTAGAAAAATGTAAACTCCTTAGGGCCTTTTGTGGAATATTTATTACTTTTGTTGTCTCTCTCTTAAAAAATTTCTCTGTCACATACATTTTGTTTTCTTCCTTCTTTCAAAACCTAATAACCATAGGAATATTAATATTAAGTAACATACGATTAAATTGACATAATTGTAGCAAAATAGTCAGTTGTTATACTATATGAGTCATTTGATTTTTAAATTTTAATTCTAATTCATTTTTATCATCTTGCAATTGATTATATTTCACTTATAAGCTGATAAATAATTATAAATATTTATATTATTTAATATACCCAAAATTACCATCTTATTTAAGAGCTACACTTCTCCAGTTATCCAAGCATTGTCAAAACAATATTTGTTGGCTTTCTACTGCAGGCGAACACATGTTTGTACATGTTTATACTCACTTTTGTATACTTGCTACATCTGATCTGCATATCACAACTTGGTTCTGCACATTCTTACTGAATTAGGGCTATTCTTTTCATACCTGAGTATCATTTCTATGATAATGAATATAAAACTGCTTACCTCTCAGATTCAAATGCCACAAATTACAGAGTGATGAAAAACTTGAGGGAAGCTTTGTTAAACAATTGTTGTTTGCTAATAGAGTGACCAAGCTCTGTAGGCCTCCTATACTTTCTGGTATTTCTTGTAATTCATTGTGAGAAATATCCAGCTCTTTTAGAGATGTCAACTTTGATATGTCTTCTGTCAGTGATTTTAACTGAAAATAAAAGCAATTAAAATACTCTTATACTGAGGGATCGTTTTGCTATAAAATAATCATCTTTTATTACTTATATAAGAAAATATTGAATAGATTCTGCTAAAACAGTGCTTTACAACAAAACAAAACAATTATCCAAATAAGCATTTTAATATTCCCAATAGAAATATATATATATGGCTCAGGTTTGAACTGCAGATATTGGTACTCTCTGATCTTTAGGAGTCGTTTCAGATTTCTAGAAGTCAGAGAACAGATATAATTCAAGGGAGATTCAATCCCAGGAGGTAAGGGCTTACGTAGAAGATATCTGAAACATAAGATGTAATTTTAAAATTAAGAAAAAGTCGTCAAACTTGATTGTGCTATTGGGCCTAGCATACCAGAACATATACCATATTTTTCAAACCGGGTAACCTAATGATATATGAACTTCAACTGAATTCCCCAGCAGCATAAAGAGTCATAATTTTAAGTATCTTACCCTTAATCCATTTTTCTGACTCAGAGTTAACTTCTGCAATGATAAAAGTTGGCATATTTCATTTGGAAATGTTGCAAACTGGTTGTCTGATAGATTTAAGACTTTTAGATTTGATAGTTCTTTAATATCTTCAGGAATGAACTGTATTTTGTTTTCAGAAAGATCAAGAACCTTTAGATGACTTAGAACACATAATTCTCTAGGAAACAAAGTAAATTTGTTACTGTATAATAGCAGAACCCGAAGACTTTGCATCTGATGCACACTTATGGGAACAGTGCTTATTCCATTGTTACTTAGGTCTAAATAGATCAGTCTAGAAAGTGTGCAAAGGTGTATGGAAAATGATGGCAATTTGTTCTTACTGAAATTTAAATGCTGCAAATGTTTAATAAATGAAATGTCAATTGTTATTTCTGAAATATAATTTCCACTGAGATTTAAGTATTGAAGACTAGCTATTGCGCACAATCCAAGTGGAAACACAGCCAATTTATTATAACTTAAGTCAATTTTAATGATTTCAGTACAGCTTTTTATTTCAACAGGAATGTACATTAATGAATTTCCTGATATTTCTAAAATTAAGAGTTTCTTAATGTATGCTATTTTTTCATCTAACATGATCAGCTGGTTTCTGCTTAGGTACAATTCTCTTAGATATTTCAATCTATATAGAGTGGAAGGAATCTCTCTTAATTGATTGTCGTTAAGGTTAAGGCATTCTATCATGATACACTTGCAAAGACTATCGGGAATTATTTTTAATAGATTTTTAGAAAGATCAAGGTCATAAAGTTTTTCAAGCTTTTCTACTTTACTTGAAAGACTTTCTAATTGGTTGTTATCCAGTCTCAGTTTTTCAATATGTACCAACTGAAAAAGCTGTACAGGCAAAAATGTAAGCTTGTTGTTACTTAATGAACAGTCCCTTAAACTTTTGAGTTCTTTGACTTCTTTTGGTAAACTTTGGATCTGATTATCTGACAAACTAAGTTTATTTAGATTTGGAATGTAACAGATCATCTTTGGGAATATCGAAATGTTACAGGAATTTAAAATGAGTGCATTTAATTTGTTCATGGTAGATATAGAGTCCGGGAGGGTCACATTATTTCCACTGAGATCTAACATTTCTAGCCTTTCAAGTTTTTCTAAAGCAAAGTTGATTTTTTCAATGTTGTTATAACTGAGTGAAAGACATCTAAGTCTTGATAGTGCATGAAAGTTTTGTGGGAAAGATGATATTTGATTATGATTGAGATTCAAAGTTCTAAGTTTTTTAAGAAGACAAATTTCAGGAGGCAATGAAGCTAATTGATTTTCTTCCATAGATAGTATTTCCAGGTTTTTCAATAAACTTATCTCTTTTGGTAGGGTCTTTATTTCATTATTGTTTAAATTCAAAAACTTCAACTTTTTTGTGTCAAAAATTCCTGAAGGAATTTCAATGAGCCCTTTTGTATGTAACTGAACTATAAACTCATCAAGCATCATTTCAGACGATGATTCTTTGGTTATCAATTGATTCACTGAAGCATTTTCTACAGAGTGTAATAAACTTTTTTTAGCTTGAACTTCAAGAAAATTTGGTGGGATTTCAGCTAATCCTTCAGCATATAGATATGCCAGAAGTTCAACATGTTTTGTATCAACTGTCCAATCTACTGGAACTTTTTTCAGTGTTTCTATTTTCTCTGAAGAATCTAAACTGATTTTTTCATTTTTTTCATCTTGCACAGGACCCATAGAACTTTTTGCTTCTTTTTCAGTTTCAGGCTCCTGGAATTCACTTGCCTTTTCTTTAGGCAAACTGCTTGAAGATATTTCTGACACTTCCAATGCTTGTGAGATACTTTCACTTTCATTAGCACCAGTGGCTTCAGGCTGATTTTCTTCCAGCATTTGATTTGAAGCACTTCCAGTTGTATCATGTTTTTTAAGAGATTGCATACTGCCATTTTCAACCTCTTTTAGAGGCGCTTCATTGACCCCATCTTCATTTACGTATCCTTCTTTATCAGACATACTTTGAAAAAAAGCAGTGTCAGTTGTTGCTTATTCCAGCCTTTATTAAAAAATAAAAAAGAAATGAGAAAACCATAATATAAAGGCAAGATATGATAGGTAAGAAATAAGACTCAGACAATATTAGTGAAATAATATTAGTAATCAAGAAAAAATATCACTGTTTAGAAGCATCACACTTCCTTTTTAAATAATGTATCTTATAAAACTAGTTTGTAAAAAGATAAGACACAAGATAATTCTAATATCACCATCTTATTCTAATAACAATAAAACTTACTATAAAAGTATGATCTTATTCAGTTGTTACCCCTTATTTCATTCATGGCTGCAGCTGTACAATATAAAAACTAAACACATCTTCTTAGAAATAAGACCAAATCTTGTGAGACTTATGTGTAGATATTAAGATTATGCAGTGTTTTGGATACAAATGTCATGCCTTTTTTACAACTTTTAAAAGACCAATGTCTTTCTTTACTTTAAAGAGTTGCCACAACTACCATCTATATACAGTACTGCAAAACATCTTTGTGAAATTGAATCTGAAAGTAGGCATCATACATATAGTGTCGTATCTAGAATATTTGCCATTTGTGGACTTTCTGTCATTAATACTAAAAGCTATAGTATATCTACCAAGTAGAGCATGTTCTTCTTTTAAACCTCACCTTATAGAATTTCCAACTGCCAGAGATTTTCTAATGGAAGTTCCAGCTTAAAGCAATTCTGATTGGCTTATTTTTCTAACCAAGCCAGAGATTCTGTTTAGATCTAGGATTTCAGTTGTATAACTTTTGAGTTTATCACAAGCTGTTTTACTTAAGTAATTGAAAATTCAATTCAATCCTTTATTGTCAATGCACAACATGTGTGCAGAGAAATTGAATGAGCCTCCATCAGTACAATCAC
>JAEANM010029003.1:0-10261 GCA_017656035.1 Myanophis thanlyinensis | reverse complement strand
AGGGCGGGCCTCCTTGGGGTTCCATTGCCTGGACGTTGTCGTCTGGCAGCCCCGAGGGTTTGAGCCTTCTCTGTGGGTGCACCCTCCCTTTGGAACAAATTGCCCCCAGAGATCCGGACCATCACAGACCTGCGGACCTTCCGGCATGCACTAAAGACCTATTTGTTCCAACAGGCTGGCCTGGCCTAGCATTAACTTTGGGGTTGAAATTGGTTTTAATTTTTTTAAATTTTAATATTTTATAATTTTTTATATTTCTAAATTGACCACTTTATTTAACCATTTTATTTAAAAATTTTTTTTAATGATGATTAATTTATTGTTTTGTTTTTCTTCTTGGGAGAGAGGCGGTATATAAATTTAGATAGATAGATAGATAGATAGATAGTAGTTACAACCGGTCCTCATACTTACAAGTTTACAGTGGCCTGTGGTTATGTATTACCATTACCTTTATTGACCTTCATTGCCAGCTTCCTACAAGTATTAACAAGAGGGAAATTAGCAGAAGATCACCAATGTTGATCATGTAAAGTCCTTCTTGAACATCCCATAGTGATTTGCTTAGCAACAGCAACCAGTACTGCTGGAAGTCTGCCATTAGGCAGCTGGTCACATGATGTTTATTTTTTAGTTATTTATTTAAATTTATATATTTTAAAATGTTGCACTTTATGACCCTGTAGCTTAGTAATGGAAATTCTGCCCCAAATTAATGTTAAATGAGGACTATCTTTATAGTGGTCAGGTTCTCTCCAGCCCATACTCTATATTTGGATACATTGAGCAGAGCATTGTGGCTAATATCATTCCTGTGATCCTCTGGAACGCCCTGAAATTGGGATACTAACACAATAAGTAAAATTCCATTTTTCATCTCTCTGTTATAAGGCTGTTAGAAACTCTTTTCAGGATCTCTCTGAGAAAATCCTCAGCTCTTAGAGAGATATGTAATTCAGATAAAAAAAAGGAAGATAGTAAATTATCTCAGATTCTCATATTTGTGATGCAGAGAGATACGTCAATTGCTGTTTTGAGAGTTGTTGTTGCTGAATCAAAAACAGCTCCTAGCCATGGAACTAGAGTTGGTTCATGAACTAACTGCCTCTTAAAATGATGCTGGGATTGGAGCAAGGCATTAGCAACTTGATACACAGACAGCTGGGTTGAGAGCAGCTTTGTATCCACCTCTTCAACTTAGGTGGAGGTTGCTGTTGAGACTTCTTACCAGCTGTTACAATAAGCCTAGCTATTCCAAACTCCATATTCAAGAACTTATAGTAGTAATTTGACAAACATAACAGTAGCCACAGATACAAGTTTTGTTCTGGCCTGACAATCTTTGGATCTCACCTTTCCAGCTTCAGATTTTATTTTAGGGAGCAGTGCTTTATTTCAAATTTCCATGCAAAATCTAAAAAGTGTTATTATAAACTTAAAAAGCGTCTTAATAATGAATTGCTTCGCTAAAGTAGCTGCAACTTTCTTTCAGACTTGTGCAGAAGCTTGAAAAAGGACAGATTACTTTAATGAATTTAATAACTGGATTAATTTGCACAACAATTGAGGGAACGCTTGCCAAATTTGCAGATGAAAAAATGGGTGGGTGGAAATGTGGCTAATATACTTCAGAGTAGAGGGAAACTGTTCAAATAGACTTACAACAGCAGATAGAAAGAATCACAGGAAGAAATACAGGTAGTTCTTGACCTACAACCACAATTGAGCCAAATTTCTATTGTTAAGTGAAACATGAGTTTTGCCCCATTTTACAACCTTTCGTGCCACTACTGTTAAGTGAGTCACTGAAGTTGATAAGTTAGTAACCTGGTTACTAATTGACTTTGCTTGTCATAAGGTTGCAAAAGCTGACCTTGGGACACTGCAATTGTTATAAGTATGAACCAGTTGCCAAATATCTGAATTTTGATCACATGGTCATGGGGATGCTGCAAAAGTTGTAATTATGAAAAACTGTCATAAGTCACTTTTTTAGTGCCGTTGTAACTTTGAACAGTCACTAAACGAACTGTGTTAAGTCAACTATCATTATAAACTCAGGCATCTAGGTAAGAAAGGATGGGGAAAAATTGGCTCAAGCAGCAGGAGAGAGAAGGAGTTGGATGTACTTGTGGATCACAAGCTCAGTGTGTTCCAACAGTGTAATGTAGATGCAAAGAAGGCCAACAACATCTTGAAGAATATCAAGAAGAGCATAGATGCCACTAAATCCTGACTCAGGAGTTTTGAGGAATATGATTATTGAAATCAGCCTTCTGCTGATGAGAACTAGATGAATTTCACAGGAAATAATTAGAGACTTTATATATTAAAACTAATAGACAACTCTAAACTTTTCACCTTTGAGTAGTCATATGCAAAAATTTTAGAGGGAATAAACATAATGCTATTAAAATCACATTATCAGATAAAATAAATGTGGTTAGATCACAAGTGTATCTGCTTGTAATATATGGTACTTTATCACAAAGATTGAAGAAGTATCAAGCGTACAGTTATTGAGCTTTCGTAGAGAAATCAGAGGTTATAAATATGAATTAGATACACATAATATGACATTCTACTGTAGAGTTCTATATAAATTTGCTTATGTGTATTTTTGGAGATAAATGGATTTCTTGAAGCATAGGCTTCGTATTTGCTTTTCTGGTTCTCAGCTTCTTGTAGAATTGCAACCCTTAGTCAGAGACTCGGGAGAAACATGCTTCCCTTTCTCTTAGCTCTGGTACATTACTTCTTGCTGTGCTATCCAATCATGAATATTAAAATCAGCAATACCAGAAAACCCATAAGTAAGTTGCTACCTTTATGGGGATTAATATGTAGATCTGGAGTGAGTTATTAATCTGGAGTGAAATGATACAAGTATAAGAATTTTTGGACACAATGGGGGTAGGAATTCAACTTGGATTAAATGTTCTTCTATTTTTTCCCAACTTGTCACAACCCTCAATAACTGTTATTTTTGGATAGATTACAGTTCATTTTGTTTACCTCTCCCCTATGTTTTATTGATGGCCAGGAAATTTCTGGTATCTGTCTGGTTGTACTATACAACACGGTTAAAGATGTATATTTATTTTATTGATGCATTGATACGTTTGTTTTTTAGGTTAAAGTTTTGGAAATTTTTATAATGTGCAGGTATACTTTTATATTTGAAACATAGTAGGAACATTACTGTTTTTACTATTCCTCATGCACCAATTTAGCATAATTCCAAGGATGATCAGGCATAAAAACCTGATATGGCAACATATATAGGATCTCCTCTTATGAAAGAGAAATGAACAGCTGCACTTGTTAAGATTGTAATTGAAAAATGTTAGTGACTTTTCTCTTACATCAGAAATATACAGTAAAACACCCTTTTCCTTAATCATCTAACATTTGCCTAAAATGTTACTTAGTTTCATTTAAGATGTTCAGTCTAGTTAATCATCTGCTGATGAACAGATGTCATTTAGAATTTATTCTAAAAACTAGCCCATTATTTGGCTATTGACTATTTCATGACTGACTTTAGCTCCTGTCTGTTAATAGAGTGAATATTGTCTTCAGCTTTGATTTTGCTTGCTTTGGGTAAACAGTTGGATTCTTCTTCAGCAACAACAAGTACAAACATTTGGTGTTCAAAATCCTTTATTTGTAGATAACATCTGGAATTTATAGTCTTATCTGCTAAATGTCATCAAAGGTGAAAAAAGGCTGTTTCCCCTGTGGTTAATTGTGGTGAAGTGCCACATTATATTTTACTACAGTTAACAGCTTCAGGGCGCCAAGAGCATGTAGCGCACTCTCTCTCTCTCTCTGTAAGAAAACTTTTTTTCCCTTTTAGCTTTAGCTCCAGGAAACCTGAACATTTGTGTTTTTAAAGCTACATACTACTGGGAAGGAAGTAGGAGTGGAGATGTGTACTAAGATTAAGTGGATATGAGAATAAGTTTGCTGTGTGTGATCTAGGTTCTGCAGATTTTATGAAACATTCTCTGGCACATTCTTGGATTTTTTTTTTAAAAGGATACAGACAATAAAAGCAGAGTGATTCATCTTGAGAGAGAAATTACAGTGCACTCAGTACATTAAACTATTTCTTCGGTATTCTCCTTATGGGTGTTCCAAAAAGGGTTAGTCCTTGTTGAGTCAACTCAAGTCTTTAAGGCCTCATGGCTACATCCATGTAGTTATTAGGTTGGCAACAGCTTCAAAGCAGTATTACATTTCCTTTTCTGGATTTTTCCCCAACTTCCTAGTCTATTTTGATTTTTCCCTGGTGGTCATCCATTCAAGAACTAACGAGGCCCAATATTCTTTAGCTCCCAAGCCAAAACCAGATAATTTCAGAGACTTTCCATGCTTTCTGTTAGGTCTTGGTTTGGTGAAACCATTATTTGCTGGAAACTTTCTGACATAGCCAAAAAGGACAGAAACATACAGGATGAATATAAGTTAAAGTGAATAATAGCATGGCTTTAAGATTTCAGATGGAAGTGGCAACAGTGCTGTCTAAGCCTTTTTGCTTTCTATAATGTCTCTAGATAACTGTGGATGCATAGGTAATTGCTCTCTAGTTAAGGGAATGTTGGTGAAATATGTTAGAAGCTGGAAATAAAATCACACACAATGGCTGTAAATTCTAAGTGTATTGGGGAAGGGCTTTATAAACAAATCACACTTTAAAAATTCTATATCTTGTGGGAGCTAGGCATTACAATTTTTTAAAATATATTTTCAGCAATATCAAGTCTCCAAGAATCGATGCATGGATTAACTCTGCTTTCGTTGCTCTGAGACTGAGTCAATCAAATCTCTGGACACGCCTGTCTCCTGGTTTGCTTCCCAGTTTTCGACTCAGTCTAGCTGCAGGAGAGACGCATCGATTGAGCTCCAAAAGCAATTGGTTTAGATATACTTGGATTCTCTGATCAGAGCAGCAACAGTAAGAAAAGCGCTTCGGTGGAAAGCATTTGATGACCACCTGCTTTGTTTGGCAAGGCCACAACACTTCCTGGATGGTCATCTGAAGCCGGAAAGTCTGTGTGAGTGAAGATGGCTAACCGGCTTTGTCTAACCACTGTCCACTCTTGGCTGTGTCAGCCATTACTGTGCTGGGCATCCACTACCTTCCTGCCTTGTTGGGAGTACCATGATATGCCAAAGAGGCTCCTGAGTCATTCGAGGCAGCCTGTGGGGCCTAAGCTTTCATTGGTGCTGCTGTTAAGCCACCCACACCCAATTTCCATTTGTTTGCATTCCGGCCATCAGCTGGCTGCCAATCTGACTTCTGGCCCTGCTGCTTGCTTCAGCGGCAGACCCAGTGCCACTTTGAGAGGCTGTTTCTCTGTGCTTCCAAACCCAGAAGCCTTGTCTTCAGTAGCAGCCACCTTTATAATGAGATAAAGCTCAGGGGATCCTGGGCATGCTCTCAACTTATTAATACATGCATCAGGAGCAGTCTTGGGCTGGGTCACTGCCAGGTATTCCTGTGCATAATCTCAAGACCCCAGTGGTTCACCGATATCCCACATGGGATTTGACTAAGGTGCTGCAGACCCTCACTGTTGCACCTTTTGAACCATTGCATACCATTAGTCTTTGGTTCTTGTCATTTAAATTGGCATTTTTGGTTGCTGTGACATCCGCCAGGGGGATTTCAGAATTGGCAGCCTTGTGGTCAGGGAGGACATCTGTATATTTCATCCTAACAGATAAGTCCTCAGACTGGACCCATCATTTATACCTAAGTTGAATTCCTGGTTTCACCGGGCACAGAAATTAACCCTGCCGAACTTCTGTCCACAGCCGGGCCATGAGTTAGAAAGTGGCACACCTTAGATGTACGGAGAGCTCTTAAAATATATATTAAAAGGATGGCCACATTTAGAAAAACAGAGGCCCTATTTGTAGTTTTCCAACCATCTACCTTGGGCAGAAGGTACACCCTCAACTATTGGAAAGTGGATCAAAGCATGTATAGCTAATGCCTATGAATCTCAGGCCATACAGGTCCCCAGATGTCTGACTGCACATTCCACTGGGAGTGCAGCTACATCAGCTACTTGGTCAATGAAGTCTTTGATTGAAGACATCTGCAGAGCTGCAACTGGGTCATCCCTGTGTCCTTTTATTAGACACTATAAGCTGGATGCCTTTGTTTCAGCCAATACGGCCTTTGTGTGCTTCAGCAAGTGCATTCTGATATGGGGACTTAGGCCCAGATATTGCTCCACCCTTAGGACTGCCAGCTTTGGTATGTCCCATGCTTGGATTCTCTGCTCAGCACAATGGAGAAAGGTGTTGGCCCTACCTGATACTCTCCTTCTCATTGTGCTGAGAGGAGAATCCAAATGCTCCCTGATGACCATCTGGTCCAAAGTAGAGGAGGGATGGATTTTTTTAACAGGAGCTCCTAGAGTCAATCGGCATACAATCGGCTGAAAACTGGGAAGCAAACCAGAGAGAGGTGTGTCCAGAGATTTAATTGACTTGGTCTCCAGAGCAATGAAAGCAGAGTTAACCCATGCTTGGATTCTCTTCTCAGCACAACGAGAAGGAGCTTATCAGGTAGGAC
The DNA here is from genome assembly GCA_017656035.1 of Myanophis thanlyinensis. Taxonomy (NCBI): domain Eukaryota; kingdom Metazoa; phylum Chordata; class Lepidosauria; order Squamata; family Homalopsidae; genus Myanophis; species Myanophis thanlyinensis. The sequence continues at coordinate 3,669 of JAEANM010029003.1, read as the reverse complement.
CAACACCTCTTTTGGCTAAGATCAAGATAAATACCGTCAAGCCCCTTGTGCTTTTTCTGTACCTTCTGAAAGAGAAAGTAGTTTAGAAAGTTGGGACAGTAATATATCCTAGAAGGGCCATGCTTAACAAACTTTGTCTTCTAACAGATGTAGATGAAACAAAAGTCTCCCATCACTATTTATGCTTCTTTGACAGATCTGCAGTTAGGTTTGGAAAACATTCTCTATATTTTGGTTGGACAGGCAGTTGAGTAGTAGATGACAACAGTACTATAGGAGAAGATGAGGCAGAGCATGGGGGCAGAGTCAAGGGAGAAATCAGCCTGGAGTTGTTACGTTCCCACAAGGAATCCAAGTCCAGCCCCCCCACCCTGAATTCCATTAACTCTTCTTAGTACCAATTTACTGCTAACCATTAGTTGAATAGATTTTTTGTGTATAGACATGAGCAATAAATCAGCTTAAATGAAACTTAAAATGTGTAGCCCTGATTCTTTGCACCCGACAGTCTTGCTTTTATTAATGTTACAGCTTTTAAAATCTGAAATATTCATCCAGAATTGCCAAGTTAATTCTCTTTACTTCTGATCAGATGTGATTATTTTTTAACATACACATACACATGCACTGCCCTTTCTATTACATTTTTAAATTGTTAATATCTAGTCATTAGATTCTAGGTATACCTATGAAATCATGTTTATGTTCCTGTATTCAGAATTGAAACTAGTTTATTTCCCATGATCTGAGCATCAGAGTTTAGACAGAAATGATGGTACCTCTTAATGAGTTAATGTTCATTCTACACTTTAATAGGTACTAAAGTAATTTCATGAGTCTTCTTATATTTCATGAGTCTTCAACATGCTTTTTTTTTACTTCTGAAATTTCTCCAGTTCTCACAGGATCCAGATTAAATCCCTTCTGATCAAATTAAAGAGGGATTGAACCAAGTACATTCTTAAGAAGTATAATCCATCTTAATCTAGGAATCTGTCATCTAGCAAATATAGATCATGGTTCCAGAAATAACATATCTTGTTCTTGTTCTGTATATGAAAGCTGTTCTCTTTCTCAACTTGCATAGCAACCTCCTGCTTCTTGAGGTTCAGTCTCTCATTTCCTGTTTCTCCTTTACTCTGCTAGGTTTAGAAAACCTAAAAGATGTTTCTCTCATGTATGGAATATCTTCTGGTTGCCTTGTCAATTGGAGGTAGTGTTCTATTCTTTGTAGAGAGTTACTTTCTGTATCAGTTTCTCTTCCAGCTCTTCCTTCCTTTTTGGTCCAGTCAATCTTCAACCCCTATTATGTACTAAAGTATACGGTAATTTTCAAATGCTTTAAATATACGCAATATTGTTCCTGAAATAAAATTAGGGCTATTGTCCAGAATACCCATATGATCCCTAAATGCTTAAACCAGCAATTTCAGGATATGTCTAACACCATTTATTTATGTTTTTTTCTTCTTATCTTAAATTACTGGTATCTTCTGTGAATGACACGTAGTACTGTAAATACTAGAGTTACCAGATTTCAGTTCTCTACATTTTTCATATATTTTTGCTATACAAAATATGCTTTACCATTTTACTATTGTTTACCATTACTTTTTTTTATAGGGAACTGTAGTAAGTATGTAACTTTTATAAATGGGAAGAATTTAATTCATTTTTTTTCTGTCATCACACAACATGGAACAAACTTTTGCTTGTTTCTGTATATGATTCGGAGGCTTGAACAAATAGCTTGGTTTTCTATACAGTAGAAAATCTTCTATATTAAATAGGCAATTTTTTGTTGTTGAAAACTTGGTTATCTAGATCATGCTAGTAAGCATTCTGTATAGTAAAAGTTGAGGCTAATGTGGAGGTACATCCTGAATACCCTACAAGCATTTGTTGCTCTGTTTGAGAGTTTAAAACAATCTGCAATGGAAGGAATTCCTATATGGTGTTTTCTTTGAAGAATGTAGCTTCCTGTGTTTCGTCTGACAAGCGTCTCCTTAGAATTAGAGGATTTCCTCTACTGGCTTCCTTCAGCATCTTTATCATTCTCAAGAATTTTCTGACACTTGAGTGTTACCCTGAGTAAAGCAGGATTGTGTCCTTCAGCAACTCTGCTTCAATTTATATTAGGATTGGACACAACCATTTATGTACTATATGTGCAAGCCTTTCTTTTAACATATGGGTTGATAGTATTCACCTGCATGCTCACATATATACCTCATATAATTATGAAATCTTTTGCATCTATTATTATCTTTCTTTCAATCAAATGAATTACAATTATTTTGCTTGATATGGCTTATCTTGCCTTAATTCTTTCCAGACATTTTATGTGACTGTTTTGCTGTTAGTTTTGCCGTTTTGCTGATATTTAGGCTTAAAACACTATTTGTCCTATTTGTGTGTGTCTACAGGTTTATCAAATCTGAATCAATACAAAAACTGCTCTTGACTAAAACAAAAAAGTAAATAAAGAAATAAGTAAAAAAGAATACCATTTAATTATTATCAATTATTATTTATTTGATTTCTATACCGCCTCCCTCCCAAAGGACTTGAGGCGGTGTACAGCCTATTAAAAAACACAGATATATAACAATTTAAAAACAAAATTAAAACTTAAATAAGTACGGTGGCTGATCAATTAAATTAAAACCAATTAAAATAAAACAGTTAAAAATTTAAAATGATTAAAAATTTAAAAATTTAAAACTATTTAAAAGTGCCCATTCAAATTTAAAAGGATCTGTGCACTTACCTGCATTTTTTGTGAGAACGTGCTGCAATATTTTATTTGTAAAGCATGTTGGTTGCAGTTTGCCTAATTTAGAATATTTCAAAGCAGCCTTTCTTGATCGCTAGCCCATAGTGTTGTCTTCAGCAGCTTTCCCTCCTGTAATCCTGCTGCCTGGTTATCCTTCTAATTTTGCTGCCATATTAGCATAGTGGAAATGAGGGAACATTATTTTATTTGATTTGATAAATTTATTTGCCGCTATTTTGCATGGGGCTCTCTAGGCAGCTTACAATAATGAAAAGAAAATGAAAGGAGTATAAACAGAAGTAAAATAATAGAACAATAAGGTAAACAATGAAAAAAGTACACAATAATAAATCAACATAACCCAAAATATGGATGGGTGTAGAACAGAGAGCAAGGAGGGAAGGGGTGGAGCCTGCCACAATCCAGCAGCCACCTCTAGTGTCGAACTCCCCCATTAGCGCCCCCCCCCCAAGGCCAGCCGGCTAAGCCAAATCTTCAGTCTCTTGTGGAAGGATACAAGGCTTGGGGAACAGATGTTACTTTAGAAGGTAAGATGCAGCAGAGAAGCCTCTTCTTCTGCATCCCAATAGATAGAATTAGACAGGATCTGAAGAAGGCCGCTCTACCGCTAGGACTGGTTTATACTACTGGGACAAGGCAGTTCATCAAGTAGCCTGGACCTATGCCATTAAGGATTTTAAAATTCATAATTTTGTACAAGGAAGCAGGCCAGTAGCCAATGAAGTTCATGGAACAAAGGTGCAATATGGACCATTTTAGGGGCCGCAAAGGCTGTTCTTGCTGCAGTTCAAGGTGTTGGTTCTCACCTTTAAAGCGCTCCATGGCTTGGGACCCGGGTACTTACGGGACCGCTTGTTGCCACCATCAGCCTC
>JAEANM010029002.1:0-10261 GCA_017656035.1 Myanophis thanlyinensis | reverse complement strand
TCTATCATTTACTCTTTTTATCTATAATAGATAGTATTGTATTTCTGGCAAATGGGTTGTGGGAATGTATAATAATTTAATTTGGTCCTTTGATCCTAGTAACTTCTATACACAATTTTCCATGCAAGAAATCTGCAGCTCATTTGGATAATAGAATAAATTTATCTTGTATCTTTTTCTTTTAACTGATTTCTATAAAATCAGTTCAAAGCCTTTCATCATGCAACCATTACATCCAACTGATCCTGATACAATTCACATAATTATACCAATGTCATTTGCTTTCCATCAAAATTTGATTGGGTTGCTTGCAATTTTCTCAATTAAAATACTGCCTATTTTGCCTGGAACTGAAAAAAGAAGATAAAGAAAGCTGTAAATATAAGGTTTATGACTGACTTGTAAACTACCTAGGCTAAAATTTGAAACTGAGTCATAAAATTAAAATGCATGCTGTTTCTACAGTACTTAAATAAGCATACTTGCATGTTCCATGATGTTTATTCACACATATTTCTGTAGTCATAGGGCAGTGGATAATTTTGAAAGACTTACATATATAGCTATATATTTTGTGGGAGCTGCTTTCCTGTATTATGTTTCAGTACAAATGGTATGATATCACAAATCCCTTTGCACTACAATTTCATCTCAATGGAAAATATAATAGGAACAAGCTGTGCCATCTCTACTCTTTTACAGAGATCCTTTGTTAAAATATCTGTCCCACACAATATATTATCAGCAAGTTTTAATGGAGCTTGGAATGCCTGGTTAATTCGCAGCCAATGTATATTTAATAGTTCTTTTGTGGAACCCTACTCCCTTTGTTTTTCCACACAGGGACTATAATGTGAAACCTTATGACCTTTGTCTCTAATGGGGACTCTCAGTATTCAGAGTTACCATTAGAAGGAACAGAAGAATGGCAAGGACTTTTTCTCAGCAAGTTTTTGTTTTAACTAATCTACATATGGGACTTTAACATAAAGGTAAATGAAGTTTCAATACTAAAGTTGGCCCATAAACTACAAGGAGAGAGAGATCATGCTCCACTATAAATTTATGTTAACATCAGTGAACCACTAGAATTTTAAAATTCTTTAATAATTTTAAGGGTGAATATTATAGTGACTAGACTGGAAACAATTTGACATTATTTAAAATAGTTGATAAAAAAAGACATGGGAGAGAAATAAATCTTTTGGAGCTGAGATAATAGTCATTAAAATAGAAAGACAGAATTGAGAGGTCCTTGGTGCTCTCTGACCTTGGTTATTTTCTTGCAGATGTTTCATTATCCAAACTCGGTAACATAATCAGTGCTAAAGACAAAATTATTTTCAATTCATTTCAGTTTAAGCAAAAATAAACTGCTCACATTGAGTCAAATAGAATATAATATCTGAGATCTCTAGGACTGATGAGGAAAGAAATCTTAGGTTTATGATGGGAAAGTAAGTGAAAACCATGTTGATAATTAATTAGGGAAAAAGGCAAGAAATTAAAATAACAGTATTATATAATGCATTTTTTCAAATCTATTTTAAATGATGGATTTAGGGAATGTTAGAAGCTGCATCAAACGGTCTTATTCCCCAATTCATCATATAACACCATTTTACCATTGATAATATATCATATAATTATTTGTTTTAATATATTAAAGGAAATGATTGATATATGAAGAATGCTTCTGGATTGAGAGCTACAGAGCCATTTACCAGAAAAAGAAAAACATGAAAGTGATCATATCCACATACTCAAGCTTTTGCATGAAGGCTTTCATTTATACAGTATTTGTGTTTCTTATCAGTTTATTTATATGTAAATCAGAAACATTATTTTGTGGACAGTGTCCCAAAGGTGCTTTTTTAAGAGGCAACTGGACTTTCTGGTTTTTCTTTAAAGATGTTTCGCTTCTCATCCAAGAAGCTTCTTCAAGAAGTCTTCAAAGAAAACCAGAAATTCCAATTGCCTCTTAAAAAAGCACCTTTGGGACAACCATGACCAGGATGACTGAGAATATTTATAGACATTTGTGGACAGTGCTTGAGCTAGCCTGAAACTCTTGTTATTTTTTAAATTATTAGTAACTTTTAACGAAGTTTAGCCAACTCATGCTCAGTCAGGGCTCAGAACTGATTAGTACTTTATTAAGAGCCTGTCAGAAAATATCCTGACAATACAATAGACTGAAAAATTTGGTGCAATTTATTTCTTCAGACTATTTTCATATAACAGTAGGATCCATATACTCTTAACAAAATTCAATAATAAAGATCTGCAAACATTCCAAAAACACTGACAGGGAGCGGGAGGGGGGGAATTCACAAACTATGTGATCTCTCTGATAAATAAGCTGTGAATGGTTTTTCAGTAATGAACAAAATTACTAATGATATTGTTTCTTAATACTGCTACTCGTTATAAAAATTCTATGATAGTTTTCTAATTGTAGAAATACAGAATGATTTTTATGGGAATTAAAATTGTTTTAGAAGAAAATAAGGAGCTAAACAAAGAGCCTCCAGCAGAATGATTGGAATTAAAAATAGTTCATAGTAATCCTGTTTTTATTTCCTGATGCTCAAAGATTAAAATAAAGATATAAATGTAAAATAAAAGTGATGAAATGATCTGGAATGAAAGCAAGGGAATATGAAAGAACTGTTTTAGAGATTTATATCAAAATGATATCTCAGAGAGTAGGTTAGGCTACATTATAAATGTTAATGTCTGAGGAAAAAAAGAGAGGTGAAAAGGATGTTGAGAAAGGATGAAGTTGCAAATGTTAATGGTATAACTAGACAATGTTACATACAGTTTTCTTATGGAAGATAGAGTAAATACAGAACATTCAGAAGTCAGTTAATTTGTTACATAGGAAGAGAGGTAATAAAGAGCAAGAACAAAGAGTTCAATGTGGTTTTTGGTCAGGTCTAAGTCCAAAAATGACACAACAAAATCAAATTGTTAAGGTTTGAAGAATCAGGAGGCAGACAAAGTCATCAGCAACAAAGTTTTATTCTCAACAGCAACAGTAACTCTTCTCAAATCTATAAGGAAATAATGTGCGGCTGCAGCAGCGACAGCTCTTTGTATTTGAACTGTCCATGTGCCGCAGCCAATCAGCAGCCAGGCTTTTCTCACCACTGAGATTTTCTCCCACCAACTATATACAGGGTTTTTTAAACCTACCTCACTCCAATATCTCACACCCCTCCCTACGTCCCTGGAGAGGACATTAACCAATCAAGTTAGATTATGTGATGTAATCACGCAAGTACACAGGGTGTTGCCTAGCTCTGGTTGACCTGTGCAGATCATTCATCTCAGTGGCAGAGACCTGTGCAGACAGGTCTGCTGGCATATCTGCATAATTTCTAGCGTATACTGATCCTCCACTTGGAACTCTCTGTTTGTTTTCCCTTCTATGTAGAATTTGTCTTGTACATAATTTGGGTGTAAGCGGTCCAACTTATTCCTAAATTTTTGACCCATCAGTAATTCTGCCAGGCTTTTCCCTGTGACTGCACTAGGGGTGATGTGTTGTACTAGCAATAAATTATCTATTTTGTTTTGCCAGTCCCCTGGCCCCATCCTTGTTAGTGCTGCCTCGGAAAATTTCACCATAATCTCCACTTGGCCATTGCTGGACGCATGAAAATGTGCCACCAGGGCATGTCAGATTCCTAGTTCTGACAAGAACATTTTGAAATTGATTGCGGTAAATTGTGAGCCATTATCTGACACTAAAATGTCCAGCAACTTGTGCATTGAGAACAATCATCTTAGGGCCTTTATTGTTGCTTCTGCAGTGGTCAATTTCACTCTTACGATCTCTAAGCAGTTTGAGAATGCATCCACTATAATCAAAAATGTTTGACCCTGCATGGGTGTCAGCTCTGCCTCGATCAGACCCCAAGAAATGAAAACCCTGTATTTTCCCTCTCTGTTTTCGGGAATCTAAAATTTCCTTAACGTAGAAATGTTGTTCTCCCTCAATGAGAAGGGGAAAAGGAGGGTCGGGTTGGGGAGGACGTAAGTCGGAGGTGTGTTCATGTTTAAGTAGATTAAAATGAAACATGAAGGACTTTGGCAGTTGCAATTGAACTGAGACAGGGTTGATGAGTTTTACTACGGGGAAGGGACCTACATATTTAGGGCCCAATTTCTTAGATTTTTGAGTAGTCTGTAAATGCTTAGTTGATAAGAAAACTCTGTCTCCCACTTTGAATTCCTTTGGAGGAGCCCTCTTCTTGTCGGATTGTTTCTTGTGGGATTGATGTGTGTTGTCAAGTGCTTTACGAGTAACGGGCCAGGTATGTTGAAGTTGAGCGATCCACTCTGCTAACGATGGGGTTGTGGGGTTCTCATGGGGTAGTTCAGGGATTGGTACAAAGTCTAGGCCTGAGGTAACTTTAAATGGGGTAAAACCAGTGCTGCTATGGACAGAGTTATTATAAGCCACTTCTGCGAACGGGAGTAACTCCGCCCAGTTGTCGTTGATAATTGACATAGCATCAAAGATATTGTTCCAAAATGGAGTTAGCCCCATTAATTTGCGGGTGATGGGTGGAGCTTAATCCTTGGGAGGAGCCAATTAGTTTCAGGAATTCTTGCCAAAACTGAGATGTGAACTGTACTCCACTATCTGAGATAATTCATTCGGGTACACCATGTGGATGGTACACATGCTGGATGAACAGTTTGGTGAGGGTTTTGGCTGAGGGGATCTTGGTGCAAGGTATGAAGTGTACTTGTTTGAAGAAAAGGTCTGTGACTACCCCAATGACTGTATTTCCTCCACTTTTGGGTAACTCAACAATAAAGTCCATGGAAATCTCTTTCCAGGGGATCATGGGACTTGCCACATTTTGAAGCAGGCCCACTGGTTTTCCTGGGGGTCTCTTAGCAGAGGCACAAATAGGACAACTGGCAAAATAAGCCTCAATGTCTTTTTTAAGTGAAGGCCAGTAAAACTGTCTTTTCACAAGATGTAGGGTTTTTACGAACCCAAAGTGACCTGTGGTTTTTGAATCATGAGCCCGTTCCAATACGGCTTTTCTGAGGCTGGCAGGGACATACATTTTGGCACCTACCCAGGCTAGGCCATCCTTCAAGGTGCATTCATCTTTGTGTGACAGGAACCATTCATCAGTGTCTAGAGCTGCCTATAGCTGTTTATTCAGATTGGTGGGAATGCCAATGGTTGACTTTTTCTGGGCTCTGGTGACTATTGGAACTGCCAGTTGCTTGGAGGGGATTACCGGTCGGATGATCTCTGGTCAATTTCTGTTGTACTGGGGTAGTCGTGACAAGATATCAGCCATAAAGTTCTTTCCACCAGGGATATATCGGAGACAAAAATTGAATATGTTGAAGTGTTGCGCCCACCGAACTTGTTTTGGGATAAGTTTACGAGGTGTTTTTAAGGCCTCCAGGTTCTTATGGTCAGTCCATACTTCAAATGGATGTTTTGCCCCTTCAAGGAAATGGCTCCAAGTAAGAAGGGCCCACTGGACGGCAAAAGCTTCCTTCTCCCATATAGCCCATCTCCTCTCAGTTTTGGTAAGCTTCCTGGATGTATGGGCACAAGGTTGTAGGTCTCCTGTGGCATTTGCTTGCAAGAGGACGGCACCCACTGCCACATCACTTGCATTGGCTTGGATGACAAAAGGGCTTTCAGGATCCAGATGTTTGAGGACTGGTTCAGCTGTGAATAATTTTTTCAACTTCTCAAAAGCGGCTTGACATTCCATTGTCCAGTTCAAGGGCTGACTGGGTTTAGGTTTGTCTTCACCTTTTGTTTTCAATAGGTTTGTGATTGGCAGTGCAATTTTGGCAAATGAGAGAATAAATTGTCTGTAAAAATTAGCAAAACCCAGAAAACTCTGTAGTTGTTTCCTAGTGCGTGGGGGAGCCCATTCTAGGACTGCTCTTATTTTTTCTGGGTCCATTTCCATACCGTCGTGTGATATATGGTAACCCAAATAATCAATCCTATTCTGATGAAACTTGCATTTGGACAATTTAGCATACAGCTCCGTGGCTCTGAGTTTCTTCAAAACAGTTCACACAAGTTTGATGCGTTCCTCCATGGTTTCAGTGTAGATGAGGATATCATCAAGGTAGACCAGAACCCCTTTGTATAAATGCTCATGAAGCACATCATTAATCAGTTGCATAAAGACTGCAGGGGCCCCCTGTAGTCCAAATGGCAGTACCTTGAATTGGTAGCATCCCAGCGGGCAATTAAAAGCCATTTTCCACTCATCCCCTTCCTTTATGCAGACTCAGTAGTATGCTTCTCTTAAGTCCAATTTGATAAATATTTTGCCTTTCGCCAGGTGGGCCAACATGTCCTTCATAAGTGGGAGGGGGTACACATTTTCTACGCATATGCAGTTGAGGTTCCTATAGTCAACCACCAGATGAAGAGAGCTATCTTTCTTTTAATGAAATAGTACTGGAGCTGCTATGCGGGGGTCTTGCGGGTTGAATGAAACCCTGTTTCAGGTTCTTATCAATGAAAAGATGTAATTCTTCCAATTCTTGCGGGGTCATGGCATACATCTTGGGTTTGGGAAGTTTCACCCCTGAGAGAATCTCTATACTGCAGTCTGTGGGATGGTGAGGTGAGAGTTGGTCTGACCCCTTTTCGCTGAAGACCTCTCTCAGATCCCAGTACTCTTTTGGAATTTTTTCCTCTCCTTCAATGTGCTTGTTTAAGATGGCCACCATTTCCACCAAACGTTTGGCTCATGAGGTTGTGGATCTATCCCCTCCTGCCAGAGGCATGGAACGAATACGCAACAATCAGTTCCTCCAGTTTACATGGGGGTTCCATTTCCATAACCAGGGCAATCCAAGTATAAGGGACCGGTCCATTCCTGGGGCCACAACAAAACTTAAAATTTCATGGTGATCCCCCATCCACATCTCAATTGGTTCAGTAGCAAAATGAGTTGGTCCTCCCCCGGCCACTGATCTGTCTAACTGGCAGAATGCAATGGGTGTTTTCAGGGTTCTCAGCCTCAACCCCAATTTTTCTACTACTTTGGGGCTAATTATGCATCTAGTACGCCCAGAATCCAAAAGGGCTAGCATTTTCCCCCAAGAGGTGGAAGAAGGTGCCTGCAATTCTACTGGGATGGTGAGGGGCCCCGCATGCTTACCCCAAAGTCATCATCAGAGTCCGATTCATCTTCCCCCACAATGGTCGGAGTCCCCAGTTCGTCCTGGCTGGGAGGGGCAAACTCTACAACTTCCACTCCTTTAAGTGCCGTTTCACAAGGCTTGGCTGGTTGTGCTTTGCCTTTTCTGTGGCCTGCAGTGGTTGGCTTTGAGGTGGTCTTTCTGAAGCAGTCAGCTGCCCGATGTCCCTCTCTCCCACACTCAAAACAAGCCATGGTCTTTGGTCTGGCTGTCAGAACGCTCTTTGTGGCTCTTGGGGTTTCTCTTGGGGCAGAGAAGGAAGGTTGGTTCCATTTGCGGCTTCCTTGGTGATGATCTCTGGCTTGGTCAAGTTCTACTTCCCCAGTCAGGACATACCAGCATTGGAGATCTTGGGGAGTCCCCCGGGCCACGCACCTACTATAGATGTCATTGTTCAGCCCATCCTTATAGCATTCTATCAGAGTTACTTGGGACCAGCCATGCATGTGTCCCACCAGGCTCCGAAATTCCTGTGTATATTCAGCCACTGACCTACACCCTTGGGTTATGGTTTTCATTCTGTTTCTGGCCTTACGTTCCGCCAGGGGGGTCTTCGAAGTGATTTCGAAGGGCTGTCATAAATTGATTGAAATTTCTCAGTTGGGGGGCATTATCATTGTGGAGGGAGGTAATCCAGTCTGCTGCTTGCTCTTCCAGGGCCATGGTAGCATATCTCACTTTGGCAGCTTCACTGGTAAAATCTTCCCCATACTCTTCCATATAAGTGTAAACTTGGGCTAGGAAAACCCCCAGAGATTTGGAATCCCCTCCATATTTTACAGCCAGCAAAGGAATTTTTGGAATTTGGCACCTTTGGGGGATCCCTCCTCCCGCTGGGCGGGGCTTGAACTGCAGCCACTGCTGCTGGGATAACTTGCTGCTGGCATCTGCTGGGCCAGGATCTCTGCCTGAAATTCAGCAGCTTCAACCCCCCTTGTTGCTTGCTCAAATTCTTCAGCTACTGGCTGGAAAATTTTCTCTGCTGCTGCTTCTCGAGCTTTACGGCTCTCTAATGCCTCTTGCAAAAGTTGCAGGGCTTGGGTATCATGAGATCTTCTCGGTCAGCATCTAGCCCAGGGCCCCCTCCATGTTGCCGTCTGCTTACCATCACTCCTGGGTGAGGTTCGTAGGGCTCCTCAAGGCATCCAACTCCCAAAGACCATCTTGGTTGTACTGCCCTCTCCTCCAGGCACAGCTTTCCCAGGCTTTCAATCTCCTCTCCGTACAGGCAAGGAGTAGGAGAGGTCGATCCCTGAGCCCCCATGTCTTCTTGGTCGCTCCCCTGGTTCGACATTCTGTGCACAGCCCCCATGATAGAAGTTATCTCCGGGTTGGCTGGTATTGCAGACCTTGCTTAATGCCAGCTCTGCCTCGATCAGACCCCAAGAAATGAAAACCCTGAATTCATTGTTATTGAAAACATGTAGCTTTTACTGGGATATGAATGATTGCAAAGAAAGCAAAAGCAAGGTCTGAATAAAAACCGTGCAAAATTATACATATCAAAGAATTCCCAAAACCCTCCCCCCATAGTTTGACGAAGTCCATCCAATCCATAGTTCTCAAAAGGTCATGAGGCAGGCATCTGCAGGTGATGGTGACTGTTACTTCTCCGGGACAGTTGGCCTTGAACATCCTGCTTAAAAATGCAAGGGCCTCTCACACCAGCACTCTTCCCCCTCCCCATATCTCCCAGCTCCCCCCTCCCCCCATTACTATGGCAGCCAATAAGGGTAAGCGGTAGCTGAAGAAACTTGGGGGCTGACATTGGGTCCTGCAAAATTTATATGAATGCGTGTCCCCAGTCCCTGGGGTGTCTCCCACTCCCACAATCAGGTGGCCAGGGGTACCAGTCTGGATTCTTGGCAGGGTAAGCACTTGGCTACCCATGTCTCTATCTCCTGGTCCATCTTGGTCCACCATGCATAACTTCTCGCCAGCATTTTCATGTGGACTATACCTGGGTGCCCCTCATGTAATATTCTCAACACCTTTTCCCTCAAAACTTTTGGAATGATTACTCTCTCCCACATAATAGACACCCATTAATGATCAACAATTCATTTCTCCTCAACCAAAACAGTCTCAGTTTGTCAGGCATGGATGTCATCAGCCACCCCCTTCCTACCTAGCAGTTGACTTGTGCCAAAAGTCAGTCCTTTGATGATGCTCGGCCAATGTCAGCTGCAGTGAGGCAATCAGGGGCAAATTGTTCTATGAGAAGGACAGTCCTCACTGGGATGGGGTCCTGAATTGGTATCGAAAGGGGACAGCAGCTGAGGGCATCCTCATGTCCTATAGCCTGTCCCAGCCTGTGGATTAAGTACATAGTCGTATGCAGCCAGGAAAACAGTCCAACAAGTAAAATGGGGAAAAAGAATTTGGGGAGTCAGTTTGTCTCCTGCCAAGATGCCCAAAAGCAGTTTGTGGTCCATGATCAAGCTAAAATGTCTCCCATATAAATACTCATGGAACCGCTTCACTCTGGTCATGAGTGCCTGTGCCTCCTTGTCAATCTGGCTGTAATTCCTCTCAGCCAGAGACAATGTTCTAGAATAATATGCAATAGGGGCTTCCTTTCCATCTGGCAACGTATGGTTGAGGACAGCCCCAACCCCAAATGGGGAAGCATCACAAGCTAAAACAAGTGGCAAATGGGCACTATATTGCACCAAAACCTTATTAGAGGACAAAAGACCATTAACAGCCTGAAAAGCTTTTTCTTCTCTTGTGCCCCACTCCGAAGGGGATTTCTTTCCTAATAGATGGTATAGGGGTTCTGCTTACGGGATCGCCTGTTGCCACCATCAGCCTCCAGCTGACCTGTGCGCTCCCATAGGGTTGGCCTCCTCGGGATTCCATCAACTGGACGGTGTCATCTGACAGCCCCGAGGGTTCAGGCCTTCTCTATGGCAGCACCCTCCCTGTGGAACAAACTCCCCCTGGAGATCCGTACTATTACAGATCTCCGGTGTTTCCGACGTGCCCTGAAGACCCATTTGTTTCAACTAGCCGGCCTGGCCTGATACCTGGGGTTTTA
>JAEANM010029001.1:0-10262 GCA_017656035.1 Myanophis thanlyinensis | reverse complement strand
TATCCCCATCCTTCTCTTCTCACTGTTCTCCTCTCCTTTCTGTAACCCAGAGGTGAAATTCAACCAGTTCTGGCCAGGTCATGAGAACTGGTAGTAAATTTTCTAAGCAGTTCGTAGAACCGCTTGTTAGAAGAAATCTCCTTTTGATTTTTTCCACTTTACAGGGTTAATCCTGTAAGAAAGGCAGGAAAGAAACATCCTGGTGTTATTGCTCGCCTCATCTTGATTGCCCTTACAGAAACGGCCCACCCAGTCACATGACCTCCCCAGCCACGCCCACCAAACCAGTAGTAAAAAAAATTGAATTCCACCACTGCTTTAGGGCCGTATTTTGAGTCAAGGTATCAATTTGTTTCAGAATTGAAACTCTTAGCTTGAAACAGGTTCAGAAGTCAGGAAATGTTTGATTCTGAGAAACTTCCCCCTCGCCCCCCCAAAAAAAATAATTATGAAATGTAAAACAACAAATGAAATGCAGTTAAAAACCAGCTTTATTGTTACAACCAATTTTGAATTATTTACATGATATAAATCTCTTTGCAAGATACATTCCTTCATTGAAATCAATGATAAAAGGCCTTAATATAGAGCGTCAACAATGCTTAGCTAAAAAAAAAAAGTTCACCCCAGTACAAGCCAATGAACAGAAAGCACAATTTTTTAGTTCCATTCATAACATACAGATTAGGGATTTTTCTCCCTTTCATTGGACAGGCAACCCTTCACAGGACAAGACTGACTCAACAAACAAAAGATTTAAAATGCAAGATGAGAGCCAAAGGGATGGTCTGCTCCTGTACGTTGTTATTGTTGTCATCACACAAGGATGGTCAGTCTCAAGAAACGAATCCTTGTAAAATGCAAAGTTTTTAATTGCCCCAAGATGTTAAAAATATTTTACCCCGCTGACACAATTTACAATTAAGGGTAAGGCTTTTTATGCAACTAGAATCCTCCTCTGAAAATGAACAGGAGGTAGGTATTTATCAGAAACACAAGAAGTTTTAACCATACTGAAATTAATTAAGCCCAGCACTAATGTTGCCGCTCCTCGTGACTGATATTTGTAATCGGTATTTTCACAGTTGAGCCACTGTGTTTGTTGGTCTGCGTTAGTATTTGTCTTCAAACTGCGAGAATTGCTTTTGCTGTCATTTATAATTTATACAGCACTTTCCCTCAGCAACACTTACAACTCATTTAAATGCTTATTTATTATCTCAGCCTATTAATTAGCACTTGCAGTACGGAGAGCCAAGCCGAAAAGAACATGCTCTGGATTGGTCACCATACTTTGACTGGGTTTCAGGAGGTTGTCAAAATGGCAGGCTCCCCTCCCAAAAAGCTATTTTTAATATCCTAAACACCACAAATATCATTTAAAGCACATCAGATATCAATGTATTCTACTATATGAAGATCTTATATAGCAATATTCCAATAGCAAAACCAAAGTAAGAACATCTTTGGAGACTGGGCAGGGAAATTTTTAACTTTGCTGGAGAAAATCGCAAAAAATCAGAATTGTTTTCTGCTAATTTATTTCAGAGATGGACCTGTCAATTCATCACTATGCCAGTATTTATTAATTTAGCAAACAGAAACATCAACTTTTCTTAGCATTCTCTCTCCCTGCCTCTCTTCCCAGTCTGCATGTAACAGTAACTGGTAGACACCATTGGGTGTTAACAGGGCTGTCCTACTTTGGGAAATCTCTAGTTCAGTGTGTGGACTTCAACTCCCAGAATTCCCTAGCCAGTTGAATGAATTCTGGAAGTTGAACTCCACACATCTTAAAGTTGCCCAGGTTGAGAAACACTGCTTTATTTATCATCTATAATGATGCAGCAGTCAACAATTAGTCCATAATGGGATCAGATTCCCTATATACGGGCAATCTAACTAAACAGAAATTGAACTCCGGGCCAGAAAAATTTTAGATTAACTACTCATTTCAAGCCATCGCAACTTTTGTGCGTGTGAAGGAAATTGTTAAGAATCCCAGGTAAATTAATTTTTTTTAAATGTATGCTTAATAGAATACAACTTTTCAAGAACATGTACCAGGACTGACAAGGACAAAGTTTCATTTTTAGGGGTAGGGTTTCTTTAAACCAAAAGGAAAATTAGGAGAAACTGAGAAAAATGTTCAATTTCACCAGTTCTACAGAAGCAGCAAAAGGCACCCTTGAATGCTTGCAACTTTAACAGCCTTCAAGGGCATCCACAAATCCTCTTGCTACATGGGTACAAGATTACTTTTGAGAATGTCAATGAATCAGAGGGTGCAAATCCAGATTTTATGAAAAGCTCAGAGTAAATCAGGAGTAAAACAAAGTTCTCTTAAGCACGTCTTACTGAAATTTCTCACCTATGTTAAGGACTTGACTATCATTTGCTGCTGTAGTTTTATACGTGTGTGTCTTTCTTTTGCACGAGCTATTTTTATTTGCAATAGTGCCAAATTCTATTTCTATTTCTCACGTTTTGATGATGTTGCTGTTTAATATGCAGGATCCTCCACTTTTATGAATTTGTACAAGGGTTTTTCAAAGCAAAAGTTACCTGTGCATGACAAGCCCAACTCGGAGTGGACCTTCATTATATCTCAGGAGAGAAAACCATTTTTCTTCTAATTAGCCAACCTGCTTCCTACTAGAAGAATGGATACTGTCACTTAAAAGCTATTTTAAAAAGCAAGTGCTAACTCATGTTTAGATTGATTAGCTCTTCCGACGAAAACGTATGAATACTAAGGCAGACACTACAAACACCATGAGAAAGACACCTTATGTAAGCTAATATGCATCCTCAGGTACTGAACCCTATTGTTTTCCAACTGGGAATTCCCTTGAAGGCAGCCTATTTAACAGAGAGTTCAACAGATGTCAAGAACTGGATATTGGTTTACATCCAAATTCTACAAAAAGGAACATACAACAAAAATACATAAATTCATAAATGTGAGGTACCATACAATTCACACTAATTTACAAATGGTTATTTACACTATTATATATACAGTCAGACCCGGTTACCATAAATTGATTAGCTAATCCTTCTACAAAATTCACATTAAGAACCCCAGGCCTAGAGTTCAAAACAATGCCAATTTTCTTTTAAATCCACCACCATTGCAGCAAGGAAGCTTTGATGTTTGAATCCATCGGGTAGGTTGATTAATCTGGTCTGATTGCCAGTGTGATGAAAAATTCACGCATCTCTGCTTTACAAAAGCTACTAGGCCACTATGGTCTGTAGGCTTATGTTTACAGTGTTGAATGTGTTTCTAGTAACGCCCTATTTTTCCACTACAATTTATAACAATGTCACTAGTGATGGCATTATTTAGCTTAATAGTACAGGCAACAGATTAGTTTGTTACCAAGTCACAGCCAGAATTACCTGAGGTTGTTTTCTAGAGCTCTGGAAAATAAAAGATTCAAGTACTTGGAAAATGAGAGCAAGCTGGAAAGTGTAGCACAGTCATCTCAAAAATCCAAAGCAAGAATTAAAAAAAAGCAGAGAGCAGAAAATGGCAGCTCTGAAATAACAAAATGTAACTATATTAAGCTGCATGTACTACTCTTTAAGGTAAATGGACATTTTCTCTTAAGATGACTTAAAACCATTAATTATTTTTACACATTTTCAATGTATTCAGAAACACACTGTGCTGGAAAATGTTCAATCTAACACAATTCTGGCAAAAATGGAAACATGATTGAAATCCAGCCACTTTGAAGATTAAGCCAAAATACATCTCTTCTAAAGAGCTCATTATTTTTTTTAAAGAAAAACTTTTAATTGGTTCATATTAAGTTGAAATGTAATAAAAGTTTATCAATATTTTCAGATTCATTCAGTGATCATGGAGGCACATTCTTCTCTGTCCAGCTTAACAGAGGAGCTGATCCATCACACTTTGCGTATCATTTTTAATGTAACAAAAATAAGGGAGATGGTAATAACCATTGTAATGATGCACTAAAATAACCTTTCCAAGTATTACTAAACCTTAAGCCTTGCCAGGATGGGGGGGGGGGAGGGGGGAGCCTAGCTTGAAAAGTAACGTTTATCTTTTCCAACATTCTAAAAAGGTTTAATTCAGAGAGTATTTTGAGCAAAGCAGTTCTAGGCTTTTGAAAATTAAAGCTTTCCGTAGCATAATTCTGCCCAATTCCTAAGGGCCTCACTGTAAAATGGCATTGAAGAATATGTAAAATGAATAGAAAGATATAAAAAGGAAAAGCTGTTTTCTTATTTTCTAGAGCTCGAGCAACACCTTTTTACCTGATAAATTACATTTTTTCTTTAATAATTGGCTCAACACTGATCAAGAGAAGCTGCCCAATTTATGCACAACTGTGGTAAGAGCTGAAATGTATCTTAAAAGTAAAACTATCCTTCTCCATATGAAAGCTTTAAGTGTGAGTAGAATATAATTCCGGTTACCATACTGATAACCTGAACCAGAACTAACCACGTACTTATGTTCATCATACCCATACAGAACCACACTGGGGAAAACTGGCCACAGAATACAGAGTGTACCCTACTTTTTCTAAATTAATTTCATTGCTGAATGTTTGAGGTACCACTATTCTAATTTGGGGCATTTAAAGACAAGGGTTTTAGAAATATCTCAAAATGTATCTTGTCGTGTTTTTATTTCTGTGAACAGATGTTAATCAGCAACTTTGGGTTAAAATGTTCATTCATATCCTACATCAGATCAAGTCAAGTTTATTTTTAGCCAATGTTTGCTTTACAGAGTCCTATAAAATATTTCTGAATAAATATTTTTACTGAGTCTGGGCAACAGCTTCCCCACTTCATCACTGTTTAAGGTATATTTTGCCTTTACACATAATGCATATGAGCAAACAGACTTCGCATATATGGGCACTTAAGTGACCAAAACGGACCCCAAAAAATAAGACCAACAGAAACTATTACTGAACTTAACATTGCAACTTTCAAAGTTTAAATGCAACTTCCCCATTCTTAAACACACATACTCTCACACATACGCTAGCTAAGTAAACATTTATTTCACATTTTTTGAAATTTAAACCATTCCTGGTAGGATGGCTTTTGAAAAGATTAAAATGTCCGTGACCAATTCTCGTTCTTCAAATGCCACTACCGTTTACTAAAGAAAGGAGGACGAAGAAGCTGGAATCAAGATAAGGAAGTCAACGAGGAAAATTATGAACACTCACCAAGCCTAAAGAAATAAAAATTAAGTGGTACACTTTTGCTCCCCATTATTACAGGACTGCTCAACAAAAACCCTGTTGGTTTTTACTAGTTTCTAGCTAATATCTTTATCCCTAGATTATGTAACAAGGTGTTTAAAGATTTCAAAGAATTTGTTAGGGAGGAAAATACACAACACCTGGATGAGTGGTCATTTAAAGCTTACATTTCAGGTTAAGATCCCTCTTCAAATTTAAAAGCCAAGAGAAAGTGGGTATCGTTTCCTTAATGCAGTGAGCAGGTCTCCCCAAAATTTTTACTTCCACTATATACAAGAACGGTCACTTTCCCTCCCCACCCCAATATAGCAGCTTGCTAGAGCCGAGAGAAACAAGAAAATAAAAATTATTTTGTTCCACCCTGATATAATCTCCAGTCAGCACCAGTGGCTTGAGTACAAACTGGGATCTGTTGTTGTGTAGATTTCATGTAGTTCACGGTTAAACAACTGAATGTTGTACCAATTTTGAGATGTAAAAAGGTTTACAGGATGGTCGCCTGCACCTTCTCCCTTAAGGAGGACCGATAAACAGCAGCAATGGAATGTTAAACTCATAATAAATAATTCATGTCTCCACATTAAAAAAAAAATACAAGAAAAAGGATTAAATTTGCTCTCCTTGTGTTTCAGAAATCCATTAGCTTCTAATCCTTCCACAATATCAGAAAAGACCTTCATTTGAAGTTTACCATTGAAAGATTGTTATTTAGAGGCAATGAAAAGCAAAGGAAAAAAAGAAGAAGAAGGAATAATACAAATGTAGAGCTTTTCCTATTATGTACTCATGACAAAAACAGTAAGGAATCTTCTCAACAGGCGGATAACCAAGTTCTCCAATTCTACTCAGGAAGTTTTAATGCCATTACTTCATTCTTCATTTTGAAGTATTGATTGAAGCGAACAACTGCATACCTATGTGAGCAAACAAAAGCATTCGGTGAAATATGATTTGAGGTGCAGTTTTCCATGAATCACAATATTTAACTTTTCTACACATTTATTTTTAGTTTTTCCTGCCCTCTAGTGGTTATGTAATTTTTTTTGTAAAAAATTGCCAGAGATCTGCAGATAGCTTTTCAAAATATATATGGGCCAGATTATATGATATGGATAGCAAATTAAGGTTATTTTTCCACAGACATTTCAACCTAATCCCAGGTCAACTTGATTAGCAAATCTAATCCATTCAGCATTTATCTTTTGATTTCATGTAGCCAAAAATATGGTATTTATAACCAGCATGCTTATCAAGCCTTAATAAATTTAGGATTATCGTTCCAATAAGCAAGGTACATATCTGGGGCTATATGTTGGGACTTCAATTCCCATGTCACTTCAGTCAATGTGGCACATAATCATGCTGGCTGGGGTATTATGGTAATTGAAATAATACATCTAAGGGATATCAGGTTAGGAAAGGTTGATGCGCTGAATTTATAGGAAAAGTATGAAATTGGACAGTTCCTGCATTCTTGCTCTCTTTAATCTATTTAAATTAATTTAATTCAAAATGATTTAAATTAGATGCCACTTGTTCCATTATAAAGGGGTTTTTAAACATTTTAAAAGTTAATTTGGTTGAGCTGCAATTCTCTGAGTGAATAAAAATAGTTTATTCATAAATCATTATCTTGATCACTTGATAACAAGCAGCTATTCATCAAACTTTTTAATAAATGAAATTTTAATACTTGTAATCAAAAAAGCAGATCTTTCTGTGTTTATGCTTACTTTTATGCAACTGACTATTCTGAAAAAAAAAATGTATCAACAAAAATCTATTTCACAGTCAGTTATGGTTATTTCAAATTTAAAGATCTGTATCTCAAACCAAAAATGTTTACAAAGATGTTACCTGAAAGATGAAGCCAGTTCATTTTAATACAAAATCCTATGACTACAGAATATTTATATATATATATCTAAGATAGGATGACTCTGTTAATAACTTACCCTAGAAAATCGAAGTCAATAGTGGAGTATTTGGCTTGAATTAGGGCCCACAATCCCCAGAAGAAATGAGAGGCCTGCAGAGGAAAACAAATAATTCCTGAACAATGAAAGTAGTCAGAATGGTTTTGTTTTCATACTACTTAGAAAAAGCAATGCAAGAATAACAAATGTTCATACTATGATGTTAATATTGCATTCCAATATTGCACGGGGAAGAGATCTCCAAAGGATTGCTCCCTGGAGGGTTGCTCTTCTGCCATCTGACTGAAGGGACTGGTATCCCATCAGCTTTTATGACCACCTGGTCAGGGTGCGTCCAAGAACTTCCCCCCTCAGGACCCCCCAATACAGTTGTAAGTTGCATTGAACTCTGAAGCTATCAGCATGCCAAAAGCTTGGAGGGGAGGGACTGCAATCTGTTTGGGTGTTGAAGTAGTTTTGAAATTCACCTTTCCAATGGACATAAGTTATGCCTTCCTTTCTTTAATCACCTTCAATTCTATCTTAAATCAACTTTAAAAAGGCTCTTCCTAACAACAGCTTGCTATATCGTTTTGAAGACCTCCGCCATTTTAGGGATTTCTTTTGTCTTAAAAACAAGGAAGAAGGTTGCTAAGGCAAGCCAAATAATGAAGTGTGCTGAGGGAGGGGAAAAAAAGCTGACAGAAAAAGATAAAGATTGAAAGCCATGATTTTAGTTTAGTATTGTAGTAACTAGTAGCTTGATCTTTTCAGCTGTGGGTGGCTACAATCTTCTGATTCTGACTAAAAGAGGAAACCAAGATGGTGGAGCAAAGTATTAGAGATATATTTGAAAGGTCTCTAAATAAAATACGCCAATCTGTGGACTGGTTGTTCTCTGATGATGAAAAATCCTCTCAAAGTACTTCTGAGATGCAAATATGCAGAGAATGTTACCAAACTTCACAAGTAGCTGAAAATGCAGGAGTTTAGCAGCTTTGGAAGAACTGGCTATTAACTTTCATTTTCACCCAATTATGATTCAAATGTAAACCTCTCAACACAACTGACAGAAGAGCATTGAGAAAAAAAAGACAAATTTGGGACTTTTTCTTTAAGGACATTAACAGGATTGAGGATCTCATAATAAAAAGAAAGGGCTACAGGTCTTTGATACTTCCAGAGAAGAAAAAGATTTCACTCCAAGCTGGAAGGAGTTAATTAAACTTAATGAGTTAACTGGAATCAGGATGCCTTTTTCTCTGCTTGATATATGCAACTGTAAGGATTAACCCAAAATTTGAAAAGTTATTTTTTGTTTACATATATATGTTTAAGTAACTAGTAAGTAGGTAAAAGCTATTAAAATGTATTTCAGAGTACCTGTATTAAGAGAAAGTTAAAAGAAAATGATGTACCAGTTTAAAGAAAAGCTCTGTATATTAAAGATGTTTATAAAAGAAAAAAATATTTTATAAGGGTAGTTTAAAGGGCGGGAGCTAAATGCAATATTTAAATTTAAAGCTTGTATATTAAAGTCAAAGAATAAGATTAGAAATTTTTGATTTTTTAAAAAAGTTCTTTTAAAAAAAAAAAGTTTAGTACTTTGAAGGAAAAAGGTCCCACCCCCCTTTTCCCCCTCAGTAAGGCCGAAGAATACAATAAATTTTGCAAATAAAACTGGTGACAGTTCACTAAGATTACTAGTTACAAATAGAAATACACATTATTTCCATAGCAAGGAAGATAAAAGCAGGAATGGTTAAATTGATTGCTTTATTTAAAGAGAAAAATATGTTCTTATTTGGATATCATTTCTGGAATTTGTGCTTGTGAAGAAAAAATTAAAACTTTGATCTTTGTTTTGTTGATTAGAAAAAATAGGTGTTATAGAAATGGCTAGTTATATATTAATGTGTGAAAGCAAAATTTGAGGTTGGAGCATGTTTATCATGTATTGTGCTAGGAAGAGTTGGGAATCAATACCCTTTTCTTTTATCTCTTTCCCCTTGTATTTCATTCCCCCTTTTCCCCATTGCCTTTCCCTCCCTTAATTTCCTATTTTCTTTTTTGTATTTTGTATACTTTAAAAAAAAGATACATCATCTTCTCTAGGAGGCCTACGAAGCTGTTCTGCTGCAAGCGTGGGCACATACAGCCACTTTGCTGGTGACCCACTGCTCAGTTGAGGCCAGCTTTCAGAGTAGCTCTGTGAGTTGTGAGAAGGATGGATTACCTCTTGAAGACAGGTAATTTGTTTCTTCTAACACATTAGTAGACCACAGCTTTAAAATACTTTGTAAAGCCCTCATAAACGTAAGACAAGATGTATTTGTAACAATAAAACAGCTTTCAAGTAGCCGAAGATATTCAAGCACTTCCTGGTATAGGGAAATGGCCTTATTCCTATAGCACTTTACTGTACTAGCTATTTTTAAAGTGAGTTTGCAATCCTGAGAGCTACAGCATTTTGGGGCATATTTTATTTTAATGCTCTATTTCAGTATGGCATTGCAAAGTAGTCTTTGACTTACAACAGTGTGTTTAGTGACCGTTTGAAGTCATGACAACACTGACAAGTGACCTATCACTAATTTTCACACTTACGACCCTTGCAGCATCCCCATGGTCACAGATCAAAACGCAGATGCTTGGCAATTGACATGTATTTATAACGGTTGCAGTGTCCCAGGGTCATGTGATCACCTTTGTGGTCTTATGACAA
This sequence comes from Myanophis thanlyinensis, assembly GCA_017656035.1. Lineage (NCBI taxonomy): Eukaryota > Metazoa > Chordata > Lepidosauria > Squamata > Homalopsidae > Myanophis > Myanophis thanlyinensis. Next base: position 360 of record JAEANM010029001.1, on the reverse strand, counting down.
GCAGAGTCAATGGGGAAGCCAGATATTCACTTAACTCTTACTAACTCAACAACTTCAGTGACTCACTTAACAAAGGCAGCAAGAAAGGTCATAAAATGGGATACAATTCATTTTAACAAATGCCTCGCTTAGCAACAGAAAGTTTGGGCTCGTAAGTCAAGGACTACCTGTAGTCATCCTCTAACACCATCTGTTTTATGAATAACTACAAACATTTGTCTTTTCCTGGGTTTCCTGCCTGATCAGGGAGGGTTGGACTAGATCAGGGGTCGGGAACCTTGGCTCTTTCATGACTCATGGACTTCAACTCCCAGAATTCCTGAACCAGCATGGCTGGCTCAGGAATTCTGGGAGTTGAAG
>JAEANM010029000.1:0-10262 GCA_017656035.1 Myanophis thanlyinensis | reverse complement strand
TCACAGAAACTGCCTCTCCCCTTATTACATTGTAACTGGTGAAGTTTAATTCTGTGCTTGGTGATGTTTAATCCTGTGGCCACGCCCACAGAAACGGTAGTAAAAAATAATAATTTCACCACTAACTATAGGTGACATCTTCACTGTGGTGAAGCAGCTTTTGCAATTCTCCATGAATATATGATAAATCTATTAATACTTGTGCATTGTATTAATATAGCAGCTGCTTCAATTGGATCCCCAGCTGGTGCAACCTGTCATCTCTAATGATAAGTTTAGAAGTACTATTAATATCTCAGGAAATGTCTAAACACTTTTCCTTGTTTAAACTATATATGAAAAAGTTCAGTTTTAAAATAAATTGGCTTTATAATTAAAAATACCTCCAGGTTTTCATTCAGATCACTCAATTCATCCAAATGATGTAAATTATTCAGTGTATTAACTGAAACAGCAAGCTAATTCTAAACCATGTGTTATAGTAGTTTCTAGTGTAAATATGCTGGAAACTGCTACACAATTGATTAAATTGAAACATTTGGTTTCTTAAACTACTAAATGCTTACTGATTTTAAAAGAATCCACATAATTTAAATCTAATTTAAATTAATTTTGAATTCTTCAAAAACATTTAATTATATAGTGCTCTCAGTTATGTAATATGTTTTTCATAAGAACAAAAAAAAGCTTCTTGCTATGTCTATTATATTTGCAAAACATCACACAACCAATAAATGGCAGCAAAGATACTATTTTTGCCTAAATATAATGTAGTAGGTTTATTTAATATTAGAGCATTTGATTCATCCACATAGCCCAACATAGTTGACACTGCTTGGTAGTGGTTCTCCCAGATCTTAGGTGGATGTTTTTTTCAGGCTTATCTGATAATGCAAGGATTAGTTTGAGACTTTCCCTCTGCAAAGCATATGTCCTTCAGTGAACACTGACCTTTTTAAAATAATTTATTTTCAATTCCTTTAAGACCAAGTCTGAAGTTCAGCAGGCTTAAGGAACCATAGAAGAACCAGAATTATAATCACAATCATTTGAATCAAGTTCACATCAGGGCTTCTTTGTGTTTCAGCCTCATTAACTTTTGGAGTGCATCTCTCAATGAATAAGGCCTTGATAAGCCTCTCAAACCAATGAGAAATGTCCTCATTACCACCACCAACCACAACACAGTGGTGTGCTACAGAACGTGTTGTCTGGGGAATTCTGGGAATTAAAGTCTACATAGCTTGAAGTTGCCAAGATTGAGAAACACTACTTCAGTTTCTTTCTTTTTTTAAAATAAGAATAACAATTCTATGCTTGGTGATGTTTAAGAAGGAACAATAAACAGAAGACATTTACAAGATAACATGTAGCTATTTCATAAAACTAAACTCCAGCTGGTTTAAAACAAATCTAAAGAACAGTGCAGAAAATATTGGGAGTCATAAGAATTCAGCAGCCTCAGATTGCTCTGTTCTTATTTCCCCATATTGCTTTCCCCCATTTAGCTCTACCCGAAACATTAGGGTTCCAGCTACAGTTCACCACCAGTGATAACTATGGGAAATAGATATAATTTTTTCATTCATCAATGCTGTCACAGAGGTATCTTTCAGGTGTATTGCAAAATCAAAAGTAGCTATTTGCTCTGCCAAAACTTCATGTAAACTCTCTTGAATTGAGATTTGGATTTTCCTCACATCTTTTCTCAGCAGCTCTGACTTATCATGTACTTTAGTGAAAGGAACACAAATCTGTCATCCCTTCAAAAGAAATGGAATGTCTAAATTTGTTGACATAAACAGCCAACTCAAATTATTGGAAGGTTTGAGATATATCTGTTTGGTAGCAGCATGGCCAGTTATGAGCACGGCCTGGATTAGTGACAATGTTTTCTGGGCTGCTATTTGAAGAAAAAAACAAGGGCAAGTGCATGACAATGCAAAAAATCATAACCGATTTAGTCTGACCCATTCCTAATGTCAGATTGGAATGAAAAATTGTTTCCAGGTAGAAGATGGAACTATTTTTTTGATGTCATATATTATACATGGGTCTTCAAACTTGGCAATTTTGTGATTTGTGGACTTCAACTCCCAGAATCCTTCAGCCAGCTTGCTGGAGTTGAAGGAGTTGAAGTCCACAAGTCACAAAATTGCCAAGTTTGAAGACCCCTGTGACATATGATCATAGAGCAATTGCAGTAGAAATTAGGTGTGCTTTAAAAAATGCTGAATCCAAAATCCAAAGCAACCCTGAGCTACAAATATTCTCCTTTCTTAAAAACATACAAACCTTAGTAGGAGATAGATAGGGTTGAACAGGATAAAGCTCAACTCTTACCAAATGCCAGGCTCAATTCCTGGCCTTATCTTGGTGTGTAAAAGAAACTCATGGCAAATTTCTTCTACAGTAAAATGGTTACAGATTCAATGGAGCCACAGACAGCAATAATATATAGTAACTAATAGTAGTAATTGTTTATACAAAATAGTATGTTTTGGGAAAGAGGTACACAAAAATAATAGTTGATCTTCCCTTCCCCTTTCTCAAGATCTCACCAGAAATTAGACACACACACACACACCATACACCTTAAGGTGGTAAATAAGATGAATTAGGAACAATAGTTGTCACTCAGGTTTTAACATGGGAAATGCAACTACCTTACATTGCTCAATACAAATAAATATTGGCACTGCTATTTTTTTCCCTCCTTGCATTGGGCAGAAAAAAGAAATAAGGCACTAAGAGAACTTAGTGCCAGCTAGCAAAGTGCTGCTGCCTGGATACAGCTGTGATGGCACAGTGGTTAGAATGCAGCATTGCAGGCTAATTCTGCTGACTGCCAGCAGTTTGATTCTCCCTGGCTCAAGGTTGATTCATCCTTCCATCCTTCCAAGATCAGTAAAATGAAGACCCAGTTTGTCGGAGGCAATATGCTGTCTCTGTAAACTGTTTAGAGAGGGCTGTAAAGCCCTGTGAATATAAGTATATACTGTAAGTCTATGTGCTATTTCTATTTCTATTGCTGTATCTCCAAATGTTAGTGTTTTAATCTTCAGTCTTCATTCCAGTTGTTATCTTGTACAATTCTTGTAATATCTTCATGAATACATTAATAGAAATGGGGATAAAAGGCATATTTATGTCACTCTCTTTCCATTCTGAACTACTTGGTTTCTTTCAACTTTGTTTTTATCCAAGTATCTTGCATTATTTACCATTATTTGATTTGATTTTGGAATACAAATATTCTCTCATGTTTGGTGTGAATTACTGTTAGCTTTACTTTTCACTTTTTATCTCCAACATGAACCCTACCAAGAATATCTGCTTCTATTAGCATTGCTGACTGGAGCCTTAGAACTGTCAAGGGAATAGTCCCTTGGATGTCTTCTTCAAGAAACCACATTTTGAAGAAGGAAATGTATTAAGATGAATACCTAGATATTACTGTCATGCTATCAAAGACAATTCAAATACTCCCTAACTCTTGGGGAGAAGAAAAAGTTGAATAACTGCTGTGAAGATTATATGCTATTTAAAATCTTTTCTTCGTTGAGAGATTCCAGGAAAATTTCCAGTATTATGGAAAGTTGTTGAAATGCTGTGCCTTGTTAAGTGCAACATTACTGGAAATGAACAAAAGGCAAACTTTGAAAAATAAATTATTGAGGGGAAAAGACAGGTATTTTCCTCATATGAAACCATCCAATTCAGTGTTGAACTTTTCTGGCTCTGTGAATTATCAGAAGACCAACATAGATCCAAGTAGCACTTCCACCCACAGTGCGCATATATATGTCTGTTTGTACATATACATACACATATACAATCACTATCCTCTGTAAGCACCTGCTTCCTTGGTTTAATATTGTTTTAAGATATATTATAACAAGTTAAAGGTATCATTTATCCATCTGTAACTTCCTGGAAAAGAGAAGGACAGAAGAAATTAGACACTAAAAGAGATTTCTCCTCTAATCTATCCAAGCTGACATGTGAATTGGAACCACTTGTCATATTTTTCAAATATTCTAATGTAATTCCCAACTCAAAAAACAAAACAGATAAAAACCAAACAAAAAGCTAAGGAACAAAAAACTATCACAAACTGTATTAAAGCAGCACAACATGATCTTAATGTTGGAAAATAAAAAAGAATATTTTGAAAAATCGAAATTGATACATTAATGAATGCCTTCTGAAAATAGAGTGATTTGTCCGCCCACAATCTGTGTAGAAAAATAAATAAAGCATTCTTCTGTTATAGCTTTGCAACAATCAAAAAGAAGCTAGCTATTGAAACACTGACTTGATCTTCTTTGGAAGAAGAATAAAACATCTTGTCATGGACACAACTGGCCTCCATACTACTATGCACAGAATACAGAAAGTAGAGACTCCCCATAACTTGGCTTAGATTCACTACTTATAATTAGATAAGGATGACTGGCATGTGTACTTTCTATGCTAAAACAATGCAGACAGCCTATGGCATGTTTCAGTATCAGTGTATCAAAAGACGGGGGGGGGGGGAATGAGATTACTGTCATATAATTATCATTCATTACTGAAAGCAACCTGCTTTAAGTAATGCAATAAATAATTTGCAGAGAAGACAGGTAAAATTAAACAAATGCATTTGGCACCAGTTGGCTAATTTCATTCTCAAGTGTACAGTATTAGTTTAACACTTAAGAGACCTAAAGCTTAGTTTCATTAATATTTATTCTTTGTCTGAAGTGGGTTACTTATTCTGTTGACAGAACGGATGGATATGTAAAACCATGCCGAGCAAGCAGCCGAAATGTTCCCCTGTATTATTGTAAGAATGCCTTAATCCGCTTTCAACCCCTCTTTCTTTAAACATCTGTCACATAAAGTTGCCTCAAGCCAAAATTCCACATAATGTTGGAAATTCTTTGCCTGGAACACACACAGAAATATGCCAGTTCCCACTGGGGGGAAAAAATCATTCTGGACTTACTTAGGAGGGTACAAAGAATTCAAGCTGTTATGTGAAGATTAACTGCCTTTCTTAGAAAACGTTTCTAAAGTTTTCTAATGGATCTTTTCTGTATTTACAATGTTATGATGTCTGAGGTCTTAACTGAATCAATGGTCTTAAAAGATCTATGATTTATTTACACAGGGATTCATAATGATGAATGTAATGGGAGTAATGCTATGCCTTTGCACTGTTTTCCTTAAGATGGCAGGGGAAACCCAGTGAGACAACTGATTAGAGCTATTATGGAATACACTTTGCTTTCTTTTCCTCCATGGGAAGTTGAATGGATCACTCAAAACTTAAGGTAAGCTTTCCATATTAGATAAGACCATGCAGGTCTTGGTGAGAAATTTGGAGAGGAATAGAACGAAAAGTAGGAATTTGGTTCTTTGCTGAATTTACTAGCTAGGCCAAATTGAATTGATTGTGTTTCCCATTAAAACAAAAGCAAAAACAGATAGTTGATAATCATATAGCCACTGCCAATCAGATGAGATTAATCTTTCCCAATTTGATGCTTCCTTGTGCTCCCATCACCCAACCAATTGACTGATTATCCAGAACTTGCAGTGTTCTGTATTTCCTTTTAGCTGGCTTCTATATTTCAGCAGCGACCAATTCTGTGGAGTGGAGGTCTGAGCATGCAAATGGATACAAAGACGTTAAAAAATTAAACATACCAGTATTATCTGTGCCACTCAGAAAAGAAGTATTAAATATAGCTTGAGTTTTTCTTATTTTTTTAAAAAAAGTTTTAAACTGTTAAACAGAATACACTGTTTTGGTTGCATTAACATATAATGCTAAATTATTATCTGTACATTAATCCCATCCCCCAAAAAGTTTGATTCTAGTTATATATTATTTTTAAAATTCTTTGTATCAGTGTGAATATTTTCTGGAGGGTCTTGGAAGTCCAAACAGGCATGAAAAAATGATCCTTCAGGTTGTCCACATTTCCAACATACATTTGAAGTAACCTTTGCACATTCTAGAGTTTTTCTGGAGGCATATATCAAGAGAGTTACAAAAAATATCTTTTATGTTATAAAGTACATTTCAGTTCTTTAATCTACATATGTTTGCCCTGTTCCATCAATATTTTATATCCAAAGTCCGTAGCCCATTTTATCATACAGTTAACTGACTATTTGTTCAGTGACTGTTCAAAACTACAAGAGTGCTGAACAAATGGACTTACAATCCGTGCTCAAAGTTAGAGCTGTTCCAGAACCCCTGGGCTCACGGATTGTATTTACGATAAGTTGCCAACACCCCACAATCATGAGATTGTCATCTGCAATCTTCCCTGCCAACTATCTCAGAAAGTCCACAGGGAAGCTATCTGGGAAGATTGCAAGCCATTTCTGCCTGCCTAATTTCTGTGTGCAGGCTGAAAAAATGACCATCCTCAAATTGAAGCTTGGATTTCTGCTTGGATTTTGAGATAGACCTTTTTCAGCCAGCCTCTTGGAGAATGAAAAAGCTGCTTGGCACAAGGACTCTGATCAGCACAAGGCCAAATAAATCTGGCCAACAGCTCTTTCAGCCCCATTCAGCCCACCCAGCAAAGGAGTTCTCTTCCACAGAGGAGTGAAAGAACTTCCGACTTTTAAGAGATCTCCTTCTCTGGCTGGGCTGAATGGGGCTTGGATCTTTCCTAGCCTCCATTCAGCCCAGCCAATGAAGAAGTTTCCTTCTGCATAGGGAGCAAAAAAGTTGTCTGTCTTTCATCAGCAGGCAGCATTTTTGTTCCATTCGATTAACAACTGCAGTCGGGAGACTCAGGATTGTGGACATTGAGTGAAGTGGTCACATGGGCATCTTGCTTAATTTATGACTGAAATGGCTGCATTATAACAATAGCATTTAGTCTTAATATAGCGACCCATAGTTCTTAACAGCACTCACTGGGAACCTTACAGTGCCAGCATTATTTAATATTACAACCAACAATCTGGGTCCTCGTTTTACTGACTTTAAAATTATGGTCATTAAACAAGGTCTTTTGTTCTTTATTTTTTCTCCTATATGTACAGATCTTCCATAATCTTCCAGATTCTAGACACACCTCTGTAAAAATAGCAACATTTTTAAAAATAAACACTAAGTTACTTCTGGATAATTAGGAACTGTAAAACAATGCATTAAAGAAAGCAACTGAAGGTGCCTTCTGAAAAAAAAATCCTGAGGTTTTTTTTTAAAAACCCATTGCTAATCTTTTAGACCAATGTCCCTTTTATGACTTGTGGACTTCAACTCCCAGAATTCTGGAGTCAGCCAATTCTGGGAGTTGAAGTTTACAAGTCATAAAGGGGCCATCATTCCCCATCTCTGAATTAGATGAATTGTTTATTCTTGAGGATATTAATCATAGTAACTAAATGAAACATCCAATTTCAAACACACAACTTCTTAGAAAAAGTCCACTGATCAGAAAGCCACCATTTTTATTCTTAGCTTTTGAAGAATCGGTATTAAAGACAGAATGCTGGGAAGATATACAGTCTTCCCCAACCACTATTTAAATCAATTTTGTTTTATTTTGTTTCTAACTAAATATAAATCTGACTGCACTGTAAATAATATGAGTATGCAACTACTGTACTGTAGATATTTTGAGTGCAAGATGACTTGCAGAACGTGATTGTATTTTGGACCATGTTTCAGTTTTCTTTTTAGTATACTGTCAGATGATTTAAGTGGAAAATGTTTCCTACTGATTAAATATAATCTGTCTTCCTTTGTCCTGAGCTGGCAAGCAAGAACACTGATTGCATTACTGCTTTCAGACAACTGATGTCCATCTTCCTTAATGTCTTTCTGCTAGCATCCAAGAAGATAGATCCATCAACAACCAGTTCAAAGAATGCCTAGAATTTAGCTCTAGTGACAGAGCCATTTTCTGGAATGGTTTTCAGGATCTTTCACTTAACACTGAACCAAATATCCAGTACTCTTCCTTGAAACAATGATAGGGTTCTAGAGCTTGGAGCCACATAGGAAACAAATACATACAGTAAGTTCTACACATTATAGAATGTGGATTTGGGGCAGAGATTTTTGTAATGTTGCTCAATGAGAAATTGCTTCCTGAGCCCAGCTGTAACATAACATTTAGATTCAAATGTACATTAAAAAAAGGAGTTTTTAAATAGGCTGATTTTCTATACCTTCGGGCCACTTATTATTTGAATCTTACAGACACATGGCAAGATAAGTTCACATACCATTAAAAGGTAGGATATTTGATTATATGCTAATTTAGGTGTATTTGCTTAATTTAGGACCTAGTGAAAAATCAATATGCACTTCTCTTTAAAAAATCAAGGCTAATTCAGGAGTTTCTTCCATCTTTGAAATCTCTGAGGAATTTTGAGTCAAACACAAAGGTTTTAAAACTGCTATTCAGATAGATTCTATTCCTCCCTTTGTTGTATCCTGATTCCATTTCAAAAGAAAAACATGTGGCAATTTTGAAGAGTCCAGAAAAATCAGAACAGTTGAAGAAAACTAGAATGTGGTAGAGAGCTTTTGTATATCTGCACAACCTATTTGCAACTTCTAATTAAATAAAGCAAGCAGTGGTTAATGTCTTGCCCTGTTGGCACACCAAAGACAACATGAGAAAGACACAAAAACACAAAAAACTCTTCTGAGACCTTGTACAAAGAGACATCGTCTTTTCCCCAGCCCCCTCCCTTATCCAAAAGACAAGCAAATCTTGATAAGCACAACTGGGAAGTATCTATCCACCACCTAAAGTTGAAACATTTGCTTCTTTCTGGCTGAGCTGAGTGAAGAGATAATAGACATCAGTTTTCTTCCTGTCTTCACAGTTATTGTAACCTCATGAGTCTTCAAGTTATCTTGCTTTGCAGTCATTTTTAGGCTGAGTTGGTGCCATATGGTCTGTAAAACTTTGTTACAATAAACGGGAAGGTCAACATATACAATAACTTGCATTTGTGGCACTTATTTTTCCTATCATCATTGCAGGCATCTACTTGCTATTATCATTCCTTTCTTGTTTTCTCACAACTCATAACAGTGTCATCTGAGACTGTAAAACTACCTTGTTTTGTTATTTAAGCTACTTGCATTCCACATTTTCACTGAATTTCTGTATTGGGGGAAAGATAGCATAACATGAATAGAGCAAAAAAGTTTATCTTTAAAAGCATGTTAACAACATGAACAACAACATGAAGAAGAAGTCTTACTATCCTATACATTGGTTATTTGGGAATATTTACCAGGAGATTTAAGTATACTACTTCTAGCTTTCGTGGGAAAGAAAAAACAAGAAACAAATTTAGTTGACATAAATAAAACCATTTGCCCAGAGACTGTAAACTTTCAAAAGGGACTTATTTTCTTAATTGAACTGGTTGCATTTTCATTAAATTGAGAATTATTTATATCCAATGTTGTAATCATGATCATAATCATGGCAATATTATCTTTATATCAGATGCAAGAACAATACAAAGTGTTTAAACCCAAAAACAGATCGTGTTTTATCTTGTCGTTATAAGATTCAACAGTCTGAATCATCAAGGGTGGGAGATCCTGTGTTATGTTGCTTTACTGCTGTCTTGAAATGAATTGGGCTCTGCAAGTTAAAAAAAAAAAGTAACTGTATTTCACAAGCCCTTTAAGGGCCAAACTAGATTTAAAGGAATAAAAGAGCGTGAACTGAGGAAAATTCATTCATGTTACTATTTGCTATCATCACCTGATCTGTATTTTGTCCTGGCTTTACCCAAACATACACAAAAGCACAAATCATAATCCATTTGAATCTACACGTAGCAACATTTCTTCAGCAATTATGTTTGAAGGCCTAAGGTAAATATGTGGGAACTAAAAAAAAAGGTTTCTCACCTATTTGGCTTTGTGACAACTGTTAATGAATCACTGTCTGGAAATTCATCAGTTCATAAGTAGGTTGCGTTGTCTATTCTTCATCTGAAACTATACACAAATTAATTCCAATCAGAATAGCAGTGGCACCCTCCAATAATGTTCTTGTGCAAAATACTCTAGGTGTAAGGTGGTTTGAAAGCCACATTACTTTTCTCATCCTCTTACCCTTTTCAACATGCAAATACTCTAGAATTAAGGATTAACAATTAGCATGCCCAGAAGAACTGCTCTGTAACATCTATAATGAAGCAATGAGTATTTGGGCTGAACCCTCCCCCACCCTTATTCCTACCTATTTTATTTATTTATTTATTTT
>JAEANM010028999.1:0-10262 GCA_017656035.1 Myanophis thanlyinensis | reverse complement strand
TTCCTTCCTTCCTTCCTTCCTTCTCTCATCCATCCATCCATTGCAATTTTCTTCTTGTTCAAACCACATTATAGGACTAAGTGGGAACCTTTCCAGAACTACACACAAAGAACTGCTGGATTTCAATATTTCCCATTTCCCAACATTATATTTGGGTTCATGTTGTGCACAAATCAATACATAAACAATCACTCAAGGCCTGATTTCCACTTTGCAGCAATTTGCAGCATCTGATGTGAAAGGGATGTCGTATGTTTCCATTTTAAATGCTCTTTTTCTTGGTTTTCATTATAACAAACTATTAGGGATGACTGGGGAATTGCACTTCTTCAACTGAATGCAGGCTTGGCAGTAAATTTTCCTCTTTTTTTTAAAAGAGAAAAGAAATGTGTATGCTTGGCTGTGGCTATGTTTATTCCTTTTTGATTCCGTATTCCATATGCTAAAATCATCACAGGGTTTATTAGTCAGTGGAGGTCAATTGAGAAATTGCTGTATTTGCTTTCATAATAGCACTGCATGCTATATACCCTGCTTGAGCTGAAAATCACACAATGATTTTTATTTGTTTCCAATCACAAGCAGATGTGGAACAGTCAGGTCATTTCCCCTTAAATGAACTATGGGGATTAAAAAACTCAAAGAAGTTTCCAACTAACTAGTGTCTTTTTATTCCCTCATTATGCCTCTTCAGACTTTGAGGGAGTAAAGATTTTCTTGCATTTAAATCTGTCTTTCACGTTGATGTATCTACTACTCTTTTTGTGCCTTTGTACTTTTTGTTCTTTTCTTTTCCAGAATATTTCACCATTGAATACTTGTGTGAGTTCACACAATCAGAAATGGATGAGTTGATTTAATCTAGTCCAAGAAAACAGGAAGGAGGAATGGCAGCAGTGATGGGAAATGCATTTGTTTAATTCAATTGCCCCTAAAATGACTAGAATATCCTTATACTTAAGTACAGTACTGGCACTTTAAAAAAAAAAAAAAAAAAAAGCTGGGTTGCAACTATTTCCTGGGCTTAGGGATCAGATTTGGATCTGAGAAACCTTCCAGAAAAGTACATCTGAGACTAACAAATTATGAAAGTGAATTTTATTTCATTCACTATCCATGAAATAGAATCAATACAGGCTATCTAAGAGGGCTATTAAATTATTTACCCCATCTCTCAGCTTTTACACAAAACCCATTTTTGGGGGGGCAGGGGGAGAGAGGTTCTTGAAAAGAGACTCGTTTCCTCCTTCCCCCTTAACATGCGTGGCTAGTCTCTCCCAGCCACACCCTACGTACTGGACTTCTTTGTCATCTGTCCACTGTGTAAACTTGGCCTTTCTCCTTGTTCAAACCCCTCCCATCTATCCACAGGACTAAACCTTTCCCCGTCCAACAGATATGATTCAAGCAGAATAGAACTGAAAGGTCCCTTAGAGATTTTAGTCCAAGTCGGACTGTTCAAGTAGGAGACAATCTGTTTGTCTTCTTCTCCTCCCATTCAAATTCCACATGCATTCAGGGTTTTCCCTTCTTCATAGTGATATGAAGGAAATGGTCCTTGTTTACATACCATGCTTGACTTTCCCTGCTTACACATAGATGCTTCCTCACTCTTCTCCTTGCATTGTCTTTTCAAAGTTACAATATTAAGGGAGGTTGAGAATCACTGTGTTTAATAGATTGAACCCCCGCCCCACCGATATAATGATATAGAAAGCCATTTTAAATTGAATGGTATTAGCAATTCATCTATTATGTATCTGTCTATGCGGATTTGTAGTGACTCTTTTATCTTTTTGAGCTGGCTTTACCTTGAAATGTTAGGGATTTCTTTTGCAAAGTCCAAGGATGGTCTCTAATTCTAAAATGCAGCTGCTCTAGGAAAAGATTCAAGTTCCTTTGGAGACTTTCTGATATAGAAAATTGATATTTGTATACATTGATTAATACACCTGCTTAATTTGAAGCAAGGCTATTTGAACTCTATATTTACAAGTATGGAGTTATTTTTACAACTCAGGAACTTCTTCTAGAGCCAGCAAGGTCTGCAATGCTTTCCTGAAGGCCTCTGTAGCCAATAACAGAGCTCCAGATTGATATGGAGCTCTGTTATCAGCTACAAAGGCCTTCAGGAAAGTCTTGTCAGCTACAAAAGAAATGGGCTGGTATTGGGGTCTGCAAGGCCTGGCTGCAACTATCTGAATGTAAGTAGTAGGACAACTCCAGCCTCCCATCCCCACCCTACTTTAATTTTTACTCATGCACCCTGGAGTGGGCGAAGTGTTAGTTAATGCTTATTTGGGAGATAGGGATCATATTAGGTGCATGTGTAAAAATCTAGGACTTACTTTTGGGGTAGGTTGTATTTTCAGGGAAACATGGTAGAAGGTGAGGGCTGGGCAGCACAAGCAAACAACAGCCAATGATTAAAAGCAAGCCATCAATACATTCCAATTAACATCTAAAAAAGCTACTTACAAAAGGCACTATAAATACCACATATAGAACAGCACACACTTTGCTAGAGAGAAGTTTCCTGAAGATGGTCTCTAGCAGAAGTCTGAAAGCTCGAAAGACAAAACCTCTGGTTCTGGTGACTGACCCATACTGAATCCTGCAACATTATCTTGGGACGTGGATATTTGCCTTCATTTATGTAAAATTAGTTAATACCAGACCCATTTCTTTTATGGCCACAGATTTGGAATCATCTCTGGAAATATCTATGATTCCATTTTTAATTGATTTAAAAAAAAAAAAACTTTGAATATTTTTTCTTGCATATGGTTTAACATATATTGCTTTTTACTATTTTTATATCTGTTATAGCAATAGCACTTAGACTTATATACCACTTCACAATGCTTTATAGCCCTCTCTTTTTTTAAGAAAATAAACTTTATTAAATATACAGATTCTTAAAAACATGCAACATATAAAAATTTCACCTGTTAAATATTACAATCCTTTTTTCCGACATGGATATCCATTGTGATTCAAATATTTCTTAACACTCCTAAATATTTATATCTATGTACATTAATTATTTCCAACACTATACTTTCCTTATTCATTTAAATCCCTAATTCTGTTATGTATACATAAATACCACATTTCCCAGACTTTATAGTATTCTGAAATTTCTTTCTCTTTTAGCTCCAGAGTAAGTCTATCCATTTCTGCACATTCAAAAATTTTGTGAATTATCAAACCATCTGTTGGGACATAATCACATTTCCAGCATTGTGCCAAAACAATTCTTGCTGTTGTAATGATATGTAATATTAAGTATCTGTCTTCTTTTTGCATTCCTCTTTGATAATTCCCAGGAGAAATATTTCTGGTTTGAATTCTAATTGAATGTTTGTATTATCTTGTATCTAATTCCTTATTTTGAAAGGGATAAGTACCATCTGTAACACATTTTGTATTCATTTTCCTTGTATGTTACCACTTTTGTCATCTTATAATTTTTCCTCTATATCTTTTCCCAATCTTCCAATTCTATATTATGGCCCACGTTTCTAGCCCATGCTATCATTGGTCCTTTTACTATTTCCTCTGCTAAATTGCATTGCAATAGATAACTTTATATTTTTGAAATCGCCCTTTCTTCTGCATCAATTACTGCATCAATAACTTATCTAATTGTTTTAACCTTAACTCAATACCAAATTCTTCTCGGTCTCTCATATATCTAGATTTTATTTGTAGGTATGGCCACCAATCTATGTTTCAACCCTGATCTTTTAATTCCTGATTTGTTTTTAATTTTTCTTGCTATCCAAAATTTCATAATATCTTTCAATTTTTCCCATTTTTCCCTATAGCTTTTGGATAAATCATTGCCTCCATAGTTGATAATCATCCGGAATTTTTATATAATGTTTATTTTTAATTTTCTCCCATGTTTGTATCAAATAATTTTTCAGGATGTGCCTATAAAAATATCCATGTACCAAGAACCTTATACTCCACATAAACACATGCCATCCTTTCTGCAGGTCATGCCCTTCCAATGTTAAAATCCTTTTATTTTGTAGATTTATCCATTCTTTGACCCATGCTAAGCTTGACGCCGCACAGTATATTTCCTATGCTGGGAGTCCAAAACCTACTCTATTTTTATTTTCTTGTAAGGCAGTTAGTTTTATTCTTGGTCTCTTACCTATCCAGACAAATTTTGAAGTTATCTTATTCAAATCTGCAAAGAATTTTCTATCTAGTTTTACCGGGACTGTTTGAAATAAATAAAGTAATTTTGGGAAGTATATTCATCTTAATTGTTGCAATTTTCCCCAGTAATGATAATTGGAGTTTTCCCCATCTTTCCAGGTCTTTTTTAATCAGTTGAATCAGTTTTGTATAATTATCCTCTTTTATCGATGAACATTTAGCAGTAATTCAGAAGTCCAAATATTTAATTTTCTTTGAAATCTGCCATTCCATTTTCTCTTCCAATTCCTTCTTTTGTCTATCAGTCATATTTTTAATCAACATTTTAGTTTTATTCTTATTAATTATAAGAGCTGCTATTTCCCTGAATTGCTCTATCTCTTTTACTAATTTTGGTCCCATCTCTAACGGTTCTTCTATAAAAATTACAAGGTCATCTGCGAATGCCTGTACTTTATATTCTTCCTGTCTTATTTTTAGGCCTTTTATCTCTGAGTTAGATCGCATTCTTATTAACAATATCTCTAGAGTCAGTATAAAAAGCAGGGCTGATAGTGGTCTTACTCTTTTCCTTATCTCTATTGTGTTTGTAAGTTCTCCATTTATTATTATCTTGGCTTTCTGGGTAAAATATGTAGTCTGTATCATACTTTCAAATCAATTTCCATATCCCATTATTCTAATTTGTTGGATTATGAACTGCCAGTTAACTCTATCAAAGGCCTTTGGAGCATCCAGAAATGTCAAAGCCAGTTGCTTTTCTGGATGTGCCTCACAATATTCCAATATATTAAATGGTGTTTTCATATTATTTCTTATTTGCCTCATTGGTAAGAATCCATTTTTGTCTGAATGTATTTTGCCATTTAATAATTTTTTCAACCTTTCTGCCATCATATTCATAAATATTTTGTAATCTGCATTCAATGGTCTATAGTTTTTAATTTGAGTGTTGTCTATACCTTCTTTCGGTATTAGAGAGACATATGCTTCCCTCCACAAATTTGGTAATTTTTCTTCTTTTATCACACCGTTACAAACGTTCAATAATATCCATTCAATTGTTTTCTTAATATTTTATAATTTTCCCCTGGTAGCCCATCTGTTTCCAAAGTTTTATTAGTTTTTTTTGTCTTTCGATTGCTTCCTGTAATTCTGCTATTGTAAAATCTTTGTTTAGTATCAGCTTTTCTTCTTCTGACACTGGTGATATAACTTCTCCTTTTAAATAATGATTTATCTTATCCATTGAGACTTCTTTTTGTTTATCTTGGAAGTTGGAAGTATCTTGGAAGAGATCTTGGAAGTAATCTTGTACAATTGGCTTTTTTTTGTCTGTGTTACTGTCTTTATTTCATAGCTGCCAAATATTTCTCTTTTCCTTTCTTTCTTTAATTTATAGGCTAACCATCTTCCTGGTTTATTTGCATATTCAAAATCATATTGTTTTGTAAATTTTAAGTTTCTTTAAGTTTTTTTTCTTGTTCCAATCAGTTTAATTTATGCTTTGTTAGAGCTTTTTCATGTTTAGATCTTTCATCTCCTGGATTTCCTTGTAGCTATATCTTTAATCTTTTAATCTCTTCCCACAGTTTATTATATTCTTTTTCTTTATCATGTTTCCTCTTTGAGTTATAGGCTATTGCTATTCCTCTAATATAAGCTTTCATTGTATCCCATAAATTTGTGTGGAAGTATGATGTTCCTTATTTTCCTGGAAGATTAATTCCAGTTCTTTCATGAGTCGTTCTCTATACTCTTTCTCTTTTAAAATTGAAGTGTTCAATGTCCATCTTCCTCTACTTCTCTTTTGCCCCTTCCATACTATTTTAACTGGATTATGGTCTGCCCATATATTTGGCATAATTTCTACCAACTCTACTTCTTTATTCAGCGCTATATTTGTCCAAACAATATCTATCCTAAACCATGATTTATGGGGATTCGAGTAGAAGGTATATTTACTTTCATTTGTGTTATACATCCTCCAAATGTCTGTTAGATTGAACTCTTCCACCATCTCCAAAAAGGTTTTAAGGAGTTTACTTTTCTTTTTACTTCTCTGGACAGTAGTATAATTTTTTTAGGGTCTAACGATTGTGTTAAAATCTCCAATTAAACATATATTTTCTTTTTCCATCTCTATGGCTTTTTCATGTACCTTCTTATAGAATTCTGTCTGCCTATTATTTGGTGTGTATATCACCACTAACATTAAGTCTTTTTGATCTACTGTTATGTTAATCATTAATAATCTTCCCTCAGTATCCAGGTACATTTGTTCAACTTTTATTCCTTTTCTAATATACACTGCCACCCTCCTCTTTTTTTTCTCTGCCAGTGTTATGTAAAGGTCACCTAATTTATTGCATTGTAAGTGTTTTGCATCTTGTCTTTTAATGTGTACCTCTTGGAGGCACGTAATATCCACTCTTTGTGATACTAATTTTGTAAATATTTGTTTCATTTTGATTGGAAAGTTAAGTCCATTAATATTTACTGAGAGCAATTTTAGTTCATTTTCATTTTTAATTTTTGTACCACTTACTGTCTTCTGTTGCTTTTCTTCTTTAGTGTTTCTCGATTCCCGGTCCCTTCCTTTCTCTGGGTTCTGCCAGTCTGTTTGGTTAGTTTGTTCTAGATCTTCTCTACTACTTCCTCTTTTCTCTGGTTCAGTAAGTTGGAGCTCCAATTTTCTGTACTGCCACAACACCAAGTCACTGCTGGAAGTGCTTTATTGCCCTCTCTAAGTGTTTACAGAGTCAGCATATTGCCCCCCAAAATCTGGGTCTTCATTTTACAAATCTTGGAAGGATAGAAGGTTGAGTCAACTTTTAGCCAGTGAGAATCAAAGTGCTGAACTGCTGGCAGCTAGCAGTCAGCAGAAGTAGCCTGCAATACTGCATTCTAATCCCTGTGCCACCACAGCTATAGTTATTTTTCAATATTTTCTGTGCTGCTTTCCTTTGGTAAATAATAAAAGATAGATCTGGGATACAATAAAAATAAAGCCCCAAAATAGTCAAATATAAGCAAATAAAGTGAAATAAAATTATTTTATGTTTTGATTTTGGATGCATCTAATTAGAATTTACTTATTAAAAAGATATCCATGGTAAGAACTAAATGCCCAGCCTTGAGGTGTTGAATGTTAGCTACAATCAGTTTTAGGCAGCATTTCAAGTGGCAAAAGGCTAGAGGAATTTTAGTGCAAACGTGTGAAGACCACATAACCTGTTCTTCTTTTAACTATATTAAAATAATCTAAGATAATCATTTCCATTTATTCCATTTTACTTCCCTAACTTATAATGACAATGTAACAGGCTTCCTGAAAAATCTGAAAGATTTTCATTTATTATATTAGACTCCTTCCAAAATATGCTTCTAAACAGTGTAAGTCTTCTGTATTTTTGTAATAAATAGTTCTGTAGTTCTGTATTGATTCCCTTCCTGTAATTGTTCCATGTACGATCTTTATTCTGCAAGTTTATTACTGCATTGCAATCAGCTAGAAGAGATAATTTTATCCTTTGTACAAAAGAGAAAGACTACAACAATAGCTTAACCTATAAGCAAGCTAAGACATTACCTAGAGATTATTATACAGTGAATGAATAAAGTATTTATGTTAGTAGAAGTTAGTATAGTTGCCTTCATTTACATTTTGAATTCTGCTATTCCTAGATCTTTTCTTGGAATTTGGATTTCTTGTTCATTTTATATTATTTTAACTGGGAACCTAACAAAATAGCAAGTTGAAAGGGACATTGGAGGTCTTCTAGTCCAACACCTGCTCAAGCAGGAAACCCTATACATTTCAAGAAAGTGGTACAATATCTTCTTAAAAATCTCCAGTGTTGGATCACCCACAACTTCTGAAGGCAAGTGGTTCCACTGATTAATAGTTCTATCTGGAAATTTTTCCTTTAATTCTAAGTTAGTTCTCTCCTTGATTAGTTCTCATCCATTACTTCTTGTGCTTCCTTCACATGCTTTGGAGAAAAGATTGACTCCCTCTTCGTTGTGGCAACCCATGAGATATTGGAACACTACTATCAAGTCACCCCAGTCCTTCTTTTCATTAAATTTGACATCCCATTGTTCTTTATATGTTTTAGCCCGCAGTCCTCTAATCACTTTGTTGCTCTTCTCTACACTCTTTCTAATCCCAACATCTTTTTTTACATTGTGGCAGCTAAGCAGGATGAAGTATTCCAAATGTGTCTTACCAAGGCATTATAAAGTGGTACTAATACTTCACGTGATCTTGATTCTATCCCTCTGTTAATACAGCCTAGGATTGTGTTGGATTTTTTTCTGCAATCTGTAGTACACTGCTGGCTTATATTTAAATGATTGACCACTAGAGCCCAAGATCCGTCCAAGACATTTACTATTATTAAGACAGGTACCACCTATAGTGCCTTTATACACTTAAACAACAGTGTTATAAAAAGATCTAAATTACTTGAAATCTAATTATTTCAAATTGTTAAAAGACTATGTTAAAATTATTATTCTGTATTTTAAGATGCTAAATATGTTCCTAAACAATAATAATAAAGATGCCTCTGGAAGATATTGAAAATATGGTACAAAGAAATTCACAAAAATGAGGAATAAGATGACCTCTAAACCTTACTTTGTTCAATTGTGTTGCATGATTATATATTTCCATGTTAATTTTGGCCAATGTAAGAAATGAGCATTTTTAAATAAGCAGATTCCAAGCCATATAAACCTTTATGTATGCAGATATATACAGGAGAAAAGGTAATTTCTGAAACAAATAAATATTAAGAAATGTAGATATATATCTAAAACCAATTATGCCAATGAAACACATTGATGGGACCAGTTTTCATCAATGCTATCAGAAAATTTCAAATTCTTCACACATGAGATTCTAAACAATATGGGAACTATAATTCCATTCTTCCCACACAAGTTAGGAATTTTTTTCCCAATTGACCTAAACCTAGCACTTATGTTTTGGTGTGTTTCATCTATTGAAAAACTGTCCTTTTTATCCTTTGCAAAATGATTACTTCTTATATAAGGGATGTTGCAGTAGAGAAATGTGCTCTTCATGATAGTTTAACATTATTGTTTTGCAAAAATTTTGATTGAATTGATCTTTGTTTTATATTGCATTTTCCTTTGGTATATCAGCCAGCATTTCCTAATGTCCAAAACTTAAGTGCTCATTTGTTATATCCTTGCCATGTTTCCAACCTTTCTAGACTTCTTTGGATTGTTATTACATAAACCTGTTCCTGGATACTAGACAATGAGAGTACGTCTAGGGCAGTGGTTCCCAAAGTGGGTGGTACCACCCCCTGAGGGGAGGTGGGATGACTTAGGGGGTCACTAAGAGGCAAGGGAGGAGGCAGGGGGCACTAAGAGGCAAGGGGAGTGGCAGGGGAGTGCTCCTGCTGCTGCCACCACCCCCACACTTCTTTTGCAAAGCTGCTGCCACCTGCAATTGGCAGTAAAGCTAGAAAGGTTTGGTGGCCAGGTCATCACAATCAAGCCTCTCTCTCTGGAGAAGCTGTGAGAGTTGGAAGGTGTTTAGGGTGTGTGTGGCTTCTTTACACTGAATGTTGGAATTTCCAGTGGCAGAGAGAAAGGTGACAAGGGTCTTCCTGGCAGCTGTGGCTGGAGGCTTAAAGCCTGCCCCTTAAGAGCCCCCCTCCACCACTCAGATGGACAGCAGGCAGCATCAAAGCACCTTAGAGAGACAGGATGGTGCAGCCTTCCGAACAGCTCCGGTGCAAAGAGAATTAGAAAAGTTTGGTGGCCAGGTTGTCTCTGCCTCAAACATACATGCACAGAGAAAACACACACATCTCACAGTGCTGGGACCTTCTGAGATGAGAGGGCATATGGGCAAGTCCCTCTGGTGCCACAGTGAGATGTGTGTGTGTTTGATCTTTCTCTGTGTGTGTTTGAAACAGAGGAAGAGGAGACCTGGTCACCAAACTTTTCTAATTCACTGAGCAGCAACTGCAACAGACTGTCCCTTTAAGATTCTTTGATGAAGAATCGGGTGGGTGGGTGGATGGGTGGGATAGAAAGAGAGA
>JAEANM010028998.1:0-10262 GCA_017656035.1 Myanophis thanlyinensis | reverse complement strand
GCTATATTTTGGAATATTTTATTTATTTATTTATATTTCATATTTTTAACTGCCCAGCTCACTCAGAGAGGAGCTCTTCTCATGCCTTCTGCTGTATTCTGCTCCATTTTACTGAGACCGTATGTCAATCTATAATTGGCATGGCTTGCTTATATGAAACTGCTCTCTAATGGTGTGCTAACTTTTCATCCTTGGAACCCCACACATTTCCCATCTCTGGAAATGCACGGTTTTCCAATTTTCTACATTTTCACTTTTCAATGCACAGCACTGTAAAAGAGGAATAAATGGCTTGCAAATCACGCTGTAGATAACCACATGGTACATCCGAAGGAAATACTGTGGGCAGATTAAATTAAACAGTACAAGGCTGTTATGGCTCAGCACAGAAGTTTTTAAAAGCTTCGCTGCTCTGAGCACGGAAAGGAGAGAAAATAAAGGTTTCTCCGCACGAGCAGTTAACTCAGTATCCCTCTTCAATTGATAGAGTTCTGTTTGCAACAATTTTGCTTTAAGGGTACAATCAATCTACTCTGGAAAGCTACTGTGACCAATGGATTCTATGGAGGTCAAAAATGCATCTGAAACAGATGTAGGAGCTTTCCCTTCTCCCCCTGTCCAAGCATTTCTAAAGACCCGTTTCTAATTTAAATGGATAACAGGATCTCAGTTTAACCACTGTAACATGCAACATTGCATTGTTTGGCTTCGATCCAAGAGTCAGAGGGAAAAACTCCCAAGAATGAATTAATCCATGCTACCCAAACGTATCAGATCCAATGCACGTATTGTTATGCTCATTAGACACACTGAATTAGATTCTCTCTTATCTTTATTAAAACCACCACAGGACTTAATTTTGAATCAATCCTGTAATCGGTAGGATAAATAATTAAAAGAAAGCCAGATAACAGATCAAAATTTTGACTATAGCCAGTGCCAACCACTGAACAAGATCACCCAAGAAAAAGTGTTTTTATCACCATGTATGTTTGATTGGTGAGCTGGATGCTGGTATTTCAGACTTCAGCAACTGGCACATTTAGTCATAATTCTTTAAATCTGCAATTTGTGTGTATACATGTATGAGAGAATACATGTGTGAGGATGGGGTGTGTCCAGCCTATGATAAGGACATCTTCAAATCAGGCAAGCTCCTAGAATACTCTAAGTCAGGCATGACAAACTTGATTTCATTGAGGGCCGCATCAAGGTTGTGTTTGACCTCGGGGAGCTGGGGCGGACAGGGCCAGGGTGGGTGGGGCCAGCTTGACGTCACTCATGTCGGGGACTGTGTGGGGCTGGAGTGCTCTGCCAGCAAAAATGGGCTTGTGAGCTCTGTTTTCAGCCATGACGGCCTTTGCCAGTGAAAACAGAGTCCATTTTCACTGGCAGAGGCACCGCGGGCCGGTCCTTTGCTGTTTCCAGGGCGGCCCTGTGGGCCAGATCTAAGCACTCCTCGGGGCCAGATCCAGCCTGCAGGCCTTGACTTTGACACCCCTGCTCTAAGTAATAAACTGAAACAGCAGCTAAATCAGAAACATCTACAGCTTTTACCTCATCCGAAACTCCAAGCCTAAGAGCAGCTTGATCAGAACAAAGAATCCAACTTTCTGGAAATAAAATTTCACACCCACCCAGAGTAAAGCCACGTGCCTGGTCTTTCTACTCCAAAATTCATTATAATTGTTCTCTAAGAAACATATGATTTGCATCTGGAATAGGCTCTAAATTTTCTTTGAACAAGTACAATAAACATAATTCAATTCAGGCCATGTTTAATGTTAAGAGAAAGTGATTTTCTCTCCTCTGTTGAAACAACTAGCAATGCCTTAAAGGCCATTTAAAAGATTAGAGGAGAATGTATTTGTTTACTGAGCACCACTTTCATATATATAAACAACCAACCTGTCCAATCCCTTTTTCACTGCCTGTTTTTGTTTATTGCTGAATTAACACTTCAGGATTTAAAGTAGTTAAAAACATTTTAGGAGAGGAAAATTTAAAAAGACTTCAAGAAGCAACATACAAATTCTGCCAGGATAGTTACTGTGAAAAGTAGGTCTTCTTCACAATGTGAATTCATGTCTGGGGTGAAGACCAAAAATCAGTACAACTTTCGAGAAAAGGCAGTGATACTATAAAACATATCAAAGAATTACTAAAATGCATGGCAATCTGTAACTAGGGATCAAAGTACATTTCCATGTTGACGCTTCCAAAATTAAATCCATATCCCCCTTATGGCAACTGCAACTGAATAAAATTTGGCAACCCTCCTTGTTATTTTTATGCACAGATCACTAGCAGAAAATAATTATCCTCATCCAACTGGTCTATTCCTATTCCTATTCCACTCCACTCCACTCTATTGCCTATCTTCCTCAAGGGCATCATTAGACAGGAATGCTGTCTGGTGCATTGAGGAATACAATAAAATTATGAAACTGATTTAATCATGCAAGATAAATGTCTAAATAATATTATTATACCTCTCCTTCCATACCATTAGATGGCAAATCTCGCTAATGAAAATATTCTTTGCAAAATGGACAACATACTATTTGATTAAAGAGTCTTCTGCCATAAATTACAATATAGAGGGATACACCTTGGTTAGGGTATTTTTTTCCATAAATCAGAGTCAAAGAAATGGTGCTAGAGCATTGAATCACTGTCTCAAACTAAACTGAAGTTTAGTTGTCTTTTCTTTCTACATCAAAAAGCTAAGGAAGAAAACTAAGGAATGCCAATCTACAGCAAATGAAACACCATGCAATCATTGGAATAGAATTGACATCGTTTTTTAAAAGCCATAGTCTAAAGTTTATTCCTGTGATCACGTATTTGAAAACTAACAATGCTCGAACTACTGAACAGTTGAATCTATCTCATATGCTATAAGAGAATTCTCAAGCTTTTGTCATGCAGTCTTACATGGAACAAGAACAGTCAAGGACACAAATTGATTTCAGAAGATGCAGTGGCACTCCAGAACATATGTTTAATATGAAATGGATAATGAAAAAAAAACAAGCTAGTCTCTAAATATGTTTGTTTTTGCTTTCTTGATTGTACTAAAGCTTTTGACTGTGTAGACTAGGGATATCCAACCTTGGCAATGTTAAGATTTTGCGACTTCAATTCCCAGAATTCTTCAGACAGCCATATTGGCTGGGAAATTCTGACAGTTGAAGTCCACAAGTCTTAAAGTTGCCAAAGTTGGACACCCCGGGGTAGATCATAACAAATTAAGGTCTTCCCTTAAAAGCATGAGTACTGGGCATTTCATCTGCTTATTGAAGAATATGTATAATATCAAAAAGCAACAGAATAAAGAACTACTAAATGGCTCAAAATAAGGATTTATTATTGATAACGCAGGAATTCATTATTTGTTTTGCTGTTTATCCTATTACGTACGTGCACATATATTAGTTATTTTATTTTTAAGTGTCTTCAATTCAGCCTTAATTCCTGGCACCTTAATGTATCAGTTGGATGGATGCAGTTTTCTTGGCAAGATTTTCAGAAGTGGCTTGCAACTGCTTCTTTCCTAGGGCTGAGAAAGTGTGACTGGCTCACCACCTGGCTTTCCTGCCTAAAAGAAAGCTAGAATTCAAATCTCTCCACTCCTGACCAAACTATCTTTCACGCTCATAATTTCTCATATTTTATTAATAAGCCAGCAATGGTAAAATAATCTTGAAATGAGTCAAACTACTCTAGTTCTGCTCTCCAATTTTTGATTTGCCTGGGTATTTTGATATTCAATATTCATGAAAAGGAAAGAATGGGAAACTACAGATACTACATTTAATTCAAAACATCACTCATAAAAACTCTTTCCCTATTCAAGGAATACAGCTGTGACTATAGCTTTTCCAAATTACAGCTTGAAATCTGTCTTATTCTCATATTGTACTTTAGTTTCCTGATATACACTTAATAGCAATAGCATTTAGATTTATATACTGCTTGACAGTGCTTTACAGCCCACTCTAAGCAGTTTACAGAGTCAGCATATTGCCCCCAACCATTTGGGTCCTCATTTTACTGACCCCGGAAGGATGGAAGGCTGAGTCAACCTTGAGCACGGTGAGATTAGAACTGCCAAATTTCAGGGAGCCAGCAGTCAGTAGAAGTAGCCTGCAGTACTGCACTCTAACCACTGTGCCACCATGGCTCTTAACCTTTCCTTGACACTTTTAATACTATTCCATATAGCTAGATTTTGCAAAAGAGGGCATATCACAGCTACTTGTTTAAAAACCATGTTAATATGGTGAATAATATACCGTATTCAATTTACATAGCAAACAACAAATTAGGCATTTCCCTCCAACTCCGGTGGATAAAGGTTAGAGCAATCCAGGAGATTCCTTTACCAATCTCTACAGCCTTACTAAAAACCTTTGTCTGGGAAATGAAGAAAGTTAGGGTTTTTTTAAAAAGAAGTTTAAGGTATTTCTGTTTTAGAAAAGAAACGCTTTGAACAGCAGCATTTCTACTACTGTGTTTTTGTAACATTATTGACTATAATGTTTGAAAATTGTGATTATATGAAAGGACACCATTGCATTTATTTTATTTAGTAAATATATAAAGCTGCTCAGCTTGCATTCCACAGGCATAACATAAATGTCTTGTATGGAATTAATAAAGAGGAAATGTGGACTACTATGCATCTGTACATGAATATATATATTAAAAAACCCACCCTACATATGGACAAGTCAGTAATATACATCCCAGTCTCTGCTTCCCCCACAATTAAACTCATATAGCCCAGAAACTTTTTGATTGTCTCTCATTTGTTGCTGCTAGTAAATAAAATAGTAATTTATATTGTCACTGAAATAAAAATATACGTAGTACCACAATATGCTCAAATTTCTCACATATTCCATTCAAATTTATTTTTTTCTCAGTTTAAAGGCTATTAATATGAAAGCATAAAATGCATCAAGTTGTAACACCTGGGGGTCATTTTAGTTAACAAAATCAAATTCATCATAATCCTGAATGAATAGTCAGGAATAATATACAATTCCCCATGACTCTAAAATTGGGAAATACAGCTAAGGCAAGGTCATTGTTCCTTTTCAAAGGAAATACATAGCTAAATAGCAGTGCATAGCAGGCAATAGATATGACAGTTTTATGACTTCCACAGTTTGCATCTGGCATTGAGCTTAACAATTTATAACAAAATTGAATAAACATCAATTGAGAATGCTTCTTGGTACATTTAGGGACATTGAAATTGCACATCAAAGACAAAAAGGAAAGCAACGATTACAGTGAGAAGCTGCAAGCTTATTTGTTTACAGGATTACCAAAATAAAAACCATACAACAGCAGGGTGAAAACAACATCCATAGAAACATGGCGACATAACATTCAATCCAAGATTGAACCAAGATGGCGCCGTTGAAGGCTGCCTTGGTGAAATGCTTTCTGCTAGTTTTGTTATTTTTTATTATTCTCTGTCATACTGAGAGCATATGTGTGTCCAATCACACTTGGCCAATAAAGAATTCTATTCTATTCTATTCTATTCTATTCCGAAGCTGTTGAAAAGGTTTTACATGACTCCAAGCCTCCTAGAGTCACATCGGCAAGATGGGTGGCATAGAAGTTTACTAATAAATGAATAATAAATAAAAGAGATTTGCTACTGATGCTGAATAGCAATAAGATCCAGACCTTTTTCTAAGTCCATCTCTCTCTTGAGAATGTTACTTCAGATGATCACATAAGAAACAGAAGTTGCAGCGCTAGACTGGTAGATGTTATTCATGGCACAGAGCTACTGATGTCTAGCAAGATAACTTCAGAGCTGCAATTAAGAGAATACAGTGGATCTTAGATGTACAAACCTTCAAGATTAAGAGGACCATTATATTCACATGAAGTCAAGACAAGTTTATCTTGGCAATAAGAAAGAAACCTCCCAAATGCCAAGACACTGAATTATATCTAGGCTGCATTTTTATTTACTGCACAGAAACTCTCACTGAATTCAGTGTTGGCTTTACAAACTGTTGTAATCATGACTTGTTGATTAAGTCATGATAGCCGGGTCCTCACAATATACTAACCCCTCATTTAAAGTGAATTATTAATGGCTTGGAGCATATGGTAGTATGCTATGCCAAAAGCAAACAAATCATATGTTACCTTAATATAAATATGAAATCAGCCAATGGAATTCCCAGTTCCTGCCCACCTAGCAGTTTGAAAGCATGCAGATGTGAGTAGATAAATAGGTACCACTTTGATGAGAAGATAACAATGTTCCATGCGCCTTGGCATATAGTCACGTTGGCCACATGACCACAGAAATGTCTTTGGACAATTTGGGCTCCCTCAGCTAAGAAATGGAGAGGAGCACCATCCCAGATATGACTGGATATGTAAAACATTTACCTTCACCTTTATATAAACCTAAACATTTAGTAAAATTAATTTCTCTTATGGAAAAAAAAAGGTAGAAATAGATATTTAAATACTTAACAGGTAGCTTGGAAACAAATTGCTTTTGTTTTCAATATTTTTCTATTATAAACAATAACCATATGAAGAAAAATTGAAACAAAACAACACATGCATATTTGTTTGGTATAACAAAACAGTAAAATTAGAGGCAGGATGGCTTGCAAAATATTAATGGGCTTAGTTAGAGCTACCATATCTACCCTGAAAACCACTTCCAACAATCTTATCAAGAAAACTGCAATTACTGGTCCAGATAGACGCCAGAAGTTGAGGAGGCAAATTAATATATTAATAACATTTAATAATAAACCACAACACAGAATCAAATTAGCTTGGCATACACAGTGCAGTGGCATCTTGGATATCAAAACCTCCGCAGGAGGGAAAAAAAGTCCCTCTTAGCCACTTCCTAAATGCCATCATCAAAATGTGATGCTATGCAAATTTCCAAGGGGAGGAGCCTCTTGACTGCTGACACCTTAGCCGTGATCTTGTGTTCTGATTTTGGAATCAGAATTTGATATCAGATTCTGAACTCATTGTTTTATACCAGAGATGTCAAACTTGATTTCATTGAGGGCCACATCAGGGTTGTATTTGATCTCGGGGGAGGGGGGGGCGATGTTGGGATGAGTGTGGCCAGGATGGGCGTCGCCAGCTCAACATCACTCTTGTTGGGGCGCCTATGGTGGCCCAAGCACTCTGCCAGTGAAAACGGGCTCCCGAGCTCTGCTGTTGGCTGCAACGGCCTCCTGAAACTGTCTACCAGTGAAAACAAAGCTTGAGAGGACCGTTTTTGCTATCAGAGGCACCGCGGGCCAGTCCTTCACTGTTTCCAGGGCGGCCCTGTGGGCCAGATCTAAGCACCCGGTGGGCCAGATCTGGTCCAGGTCTTTGAGTCTGACACCCCTGCGCTATACAGAAATGTGGTGTCTAAGTGAAAAGACTGAGCTATGTGGGTAAAGAGACTCAAACAATGTACACTACCTCAGCTGGCGTACGCAAATGCCTGTTGCATAAACAAAAAGAGGACCCATGGTGGGGGGGAATGTGCATTTTTGGAGTCAGCATTGGAAAATCCTTTCCTTTGCACAGCTTTAAACCCTGAAACAGATGGGTAGTTTTAGCATGACAGACAAACTTGGACAAAAAAAGAATGACAGAATACACTTTCCTACATACAGCTGCAAAGCAAAGAATGTAAGGTTCAGTCTACAAGCTAATTGTGCAAATGGTTACTCTCGACAGCTATAATATGGGATGAGGGGAGGAAGACAGCCCTCGATAATGGGAATGAGAGGTGTTATTGTAGTCAACCAGGTTCGCATCTAAATTGAGGGTAGGAGAAAAATCTTGAAGGGGGGGTGGAAATATTGTATGCAGAGAAGAATGATGTAGATGGTGAAGGACTTGGAAACTAAATCTGTGAAGAACGATTAAAAGAATTGGGTTCGTTTAGCCCCGATAAAAGGAGACATGATGGCAGATTTCAATTAGAGGAGGAGGAAGGATTATTTTATATTTACGGCTCTAATTTACTTATAAAAGCAATTAAGGTCCGATAAAAAAATTGCTTAACAAATAAACCAATAGCTGTTACGATAGTAAGTCACTTGGTATCGGTACTTGGTCTATCTTGTAAGGCTGACAATTGCTGAGAAAGGGGCAGGTACATTATCTCAACTGCAGGTTTCCAGAAGCCTTTTGAAATCTGGATCAATGATACTGAAACCACCACCTGTGATTGTGCTTGATGTGTTTATTAATGGGAGAACCCCCCTCCCCATCTATTTGGATCTTAGCATGCTTTAACAGGCAGAACAGTAACCAAGGGTCCGCTTTCTGACACGGAAATATTTATGCACAAAGGAGGAAACCATTTTGAGGGATTGGTTAAAGCAGGGGTCTCCAACTTTGGCAACTTTAAGACTCGTGGACTTCAACTCCCAGAGTTCCTCAGCCAGCTTTGCTGGGAGATCCTTGGGTTAAAGTGTATTCCTGCACATGAAGAAGGCTGAATCCACAAATTCAGAGAATGCCTATTTCTTCTTCGGAGGAGCAAGATTGATCAATATGGTTTGTCTTTGTGTACATTTGTCTACATTTTTTTTTCTTTATAAAATGAACACGATTGCGATTGGAAAGTGATGTAGGAAGAGATCTTCTTCTTCCCTCTGCAATCCCAATCTAGATCAGGCTCCACATACTTGGTATTTGTTAAGTGAGAAACATAGGCAGAGCTCTGTGTGTTTGTGCTATGGTGGAGCATAAAACCTCTTCTTTCCTCATTGCAATTCCAATTCAGTTCAGTTTCTACGCTGATTGTTCCTTAAATTATGGCAAGTCATGAGAATAACGCCACTCACATTTGGCTCTGATAGAATATGATTAATCCAAAGTCCAACAATGCGCTTGAGGAATGAGCGGGAATGTACACATCACAGTTTCCCTGCACTGTGGTGTATTTTTTTTAAAGTTCCACATAGTATCTCTGAATACCTCTTCTAGATCTCCTTGAGGAAGCAACCTTCATTAAAGTGTAATAAATCATTGTACAATAGTTTATTAACCTTTCCTTATTTTACTGTTCAGAGATAAGATATATATATATATTTAGAATATATTTAATACATATGCTACATACATTATAATGAACAATGCCAATGTGTTTTCAAATGGAGAGTTCATTCACGCGCACAGAAAGAATATTGATAATTCACTTACCAAGTTGCTAAACTCAAAGCATCCCAGAAATATTTTCTGTTCTCATTCTGCATTGAACCCCTTGTTTCCTTCCCTGATCCAAACTTGTGCCTTAGTGAAGACCAGCAGAGGGACAATTGACCTTGACAAAGACTCATGCTGCTGCTTCTCATGATCCTTTTGCTTCTAGTGCTTCCTTATCCGGCTGTGGATCAGCACTACTGTAGTTCTCCAGTAATTCAGACTGAATCTGCCATACTGTACTAATTCCTTTATGGCTGTTTTTCAACCCACTGCTTTTGGGGGGAGAGGGGAGGTTGTTAGGTCAGGTTTGACTTATCTGGACTAGGAAGAGCAGTTTAAGCAGAAGTTAAACACGGCAGCGGTCAGGGTTGCTTCTCAAACTCCCTCTCTCCCATTATACGTGTGGTTACAATGGCACAATATGGAAAACAAAAACTGAACTCCATTTCCCACAGTGAAAAACTGAGTAGCATTTTACCACTATAAGATCAAAGCAGAACTGAAGACTTATTTGAGACTAACTCAGCTCCTGATAGGAGCTCCTGCATGGTCTTCTCAGCACGGTGTGTGTGTGTGTGTGTGTGTTCTTCCAGAACTATTCTTTCAACCTTCCAGTCTAAGCTTTGGTTCCTAGTGATTTCCCATCTACAGTAATTTGAATCTGCTTAGCTTTCTGCAAAATCAGTCAATGTTGGCTAGATGTGTGGCTTTCGCAATAAAGACTTGGGTGTCTACAGAATCCGGTTGTCCAACCCCCTTGTTAGCCTGTCTCTTGTAAGTTATATCCTGCCTACACAGTAGACTGATAGAAATAACATTCTTCAAACTTCCTGTTTGGCTACTTCGGCGGCAGGTCGGAATCTGCGATCGTCCGCGGTTTTGATCTGAGCTCTCTTGCTGGAACTCCTTGACCCTCCCCGTAGAGGAGGTAAGAGGAGGTGAAGAGGGGAACTGCCCGAGTCGGGGGGAGATATCGTAAATCTTTCCCTTATCTGGCTTAAATTCCTTTGTCTGAAGGCAACTGAAGCGGTGGT
>JAEANM010028997.1:0-10262 GCA_017656035.1 Myanophis thanlyinensis | reverse complement strand
AGAAAGAAAGAAAGAAAGATAGGTTTTAATTTTACTTAAAGCCAGAAAAAGGTAAGCAAATGGGCATCTTTAACGTGACATTTATTGGTCATTGGTTTTTTTCCTGGGGAAAACAGCAATTTATTCCTTTGCCCCACAATCTTTTGGAGTTAAACTGAAATCTTTGCACTTTTTATAGTCTATCTTAATTAGGCTATTTAACATTCAAACTATATTGCACCAGCAACATATAGTATTTCCTCCCCCACTTTTTTTTTTCTTTGTTCAAGTTTCAGCCTGTAAGAAAGCCCCAGTGAGCACAATGTTTGGTTATGACCATGGGATTATTTTAGACAGATTTAATCAAGATAATGCTCTACTGCAGACCTGGGCATTTTATGGTCCTCCTGACCCTTCAGCTGTCCCTGTCCAACCTGTGGTGGTGGCTGTGGAAGACCAGAGCCGCACACAACAGTCTCAGTTTCTCATGTGGCCTCTTGGGAAAAATAATTGACAACCCCTGCTCTATTGTTACATCAAGAAGATATTTCCCCTAATGATTTAGCATGAATAACTGCCATTTCCATCTGAACCTTTAATGTGCTCTCTTATTTTGGGAACTAATGGTCAGTAAACTACCAATGCAAGGATACTGGAAAGAGATTGCAAAAAGATTTACTGCACAATATGTTGCAAAGCTGACTGGCCCACCATATGAAGAGATTTTATATTGTTTTGTTGTTACCACTAACCATATGCATGGCCATTTACACAGAATCAAAGCATAAGTCACTGCATAAATCACAATGAAATACATTTGCACCAACTTCCCCCCACCAAGTACCTCACTGCACGGTGCCAGATAGATCAAAAATAAAGTATTTTAAATCAAAGGAAATAATTCTTCCTTTCTATTCTGCAATGGTCAGATTATATTCTAGACATTGCACTTTTAAGAAGCATTTAGATAAAATGAACTAGTACAAAGACAGGGAAAGAAGATGATCAGAGACAGACTGGGGAGACTGCAAGAAAGGGGGCAGTTTATCTTCAGAAAAAAATCTGAAGGGGAAATATCATAGCAGTTGTCAAGGATGTTACATAGAGCAGGGGTCTCCAACCTTGGCAACTATAAGACTTGTGGACTTCAACTCCCAGAATTCCTCAGCCTCAGCTGGCTGAGGAATTCTGGGGGTTGAACTCCACACGGTTTAAAGCTGCCAAGCTAGGAGACCCCTGACATAGGTGATAATGACGTCTATCACTCCATGGTGTGGGGCACACAATAATAGTCTGAGTTATAGAAAGGCAAATGTTGATTGGGTATTAGGAAAAATTCCTAATAGTAAGAATTTTAACAGTGAAACTATTTCCCAACAGTGTTACTCAGCTGCCCTTTGCAAGATAGCAGCAATAGAGCTATCTATCAGGGTTGCACTAATTTAAATTGTTAAACTGAATAGGATATTGGACTTGACATCAAAATGGAGCCTTCCAACCTTAACATTCTATTAAAATGTGCTTATGTAGGGAAAGCATTTTAGCTCCATATAAAATAGTTGCACATCTTTCCTGACAAAATATTCCATTTTTCAACATTTTTGCATGAAGAGATTTGTTAGGAATAACCATTTCTCTGCTCCTTCCCCATCATTTTTATCTCTGCCAGAAAAGACTTCACCTCTTCATTTGGCCGTCTAAAAACACAGGAGTCCTTGCTGTAGTGATTTAAGGCATGAATACCTACCCCAATCCAATCTGGCCATCACAGGTAAGTACAAAGTACTATTTATTCCAGGATAGATTGGCGTAAGATCCTAATAAGATAAATTTTCATTCCAGGAACTGAAAACGTTAAGCCATGGTCATTGGCATATGGCAATATAAAGCCTGCCTTCATTTATAACACAGCACAGGAGTGGTGAATGACAGTAAGAGACTACAAATAGTCCTCAATTTACAACTGTAATTAAGCCTAGAACTATGGTCATAAATTGTGCTGGTTGTTAAGTGGATCTCTACATGACCACGACTGCTTTTACTACTTTTTTTGTAGCATTGTTAAGCAAAGAGGGCTGTCATTAAGCAAATACCATAGTCATTACACAAATGCAGTGGTTGTTAAATGAATCCATTGTTCATAATGGGCATTTTTTTGCTAGAGAGTAGAATACAAGTTTCCACCCAAAAGTCATAAACTGTGGTCACGAGACCACAGGATGTTTCAAATAGCCATAAAGGCAGGTGAGTTGCCGAGTGCCCCAAATGCAATCGTGTGACACCGGGGGAAGGGGGGGAAGAGAGCAGTCATAACTTTGAATCTGAGTTGGGGAGTTCCATTGCTAACTTTGAATGGTTGCTAAACAACCAGTCAACAGTTGAGGACTACCTATATAAATTCCTGATATAGAAGCAGCCTTGGTCACGCAATATTTCCAGTCGAAGCTTTGATGTTATCTATTCTATGCTTGTAAGTATCATGCAACCCCACCCTTAATGGGCTAAGGACCCTGGTGTTAGACAAGCCAGTCAGTGAGGGTGTGCCGATAGGCTTGTGCAACAGTCTATAAACCCTTCTGGGCTTATGGGCACTAACACACCCTGGAAATATTCCTCTTCTTCCATGTCTTAAGGAAGTTGCCTTAATCTCATCCCCAAGTAGTATTTCCTTATTTCACTGCTACTCAAGAGGCAGCCTCAAGGTGTGCAGACCCTGCTAAACTTCCTCACTCCTTACACCTTAAAGGAAAGTCAGGTGCTTGGCACTGACTGGAGAGAGAAACAAAAGGCAGGCAGTCGCCAAATTCATGGCTGCCTGCTTCTTGCAACACTCCAGAATGGCCAGACAAGCACTTCCCTTCAACTGGGGAGAAAGGCTTTGTTTGTGGGTTGCCCTTGCTGTTGTGTTGCAAAGATATGTTTAGGTGGGAGTAAGTTTGAATGCAGTAGTAGGGTATCCCTCCAAGTACACCCACACTGGGTTTCACAAGAGTACGTGCAGATTTCCTTGTTAGGCAGCTAAGTTCCCTGAAATAATCTTGATTTGAGGTTTTAGGATGGGCAGCATTATCTACACTAATCTTCCCTCTGGCTTGCTTTCTTGGGTTTGCAACAGAGCGGCCGCTTGTGCCAATTTCTGCCAGGCAGCCAGGAGCACCCCCGAAAAACAACAACACGGCAACCTCGAGACGCGTAACCGCTATAGCCTGAGAAAGCGCGGAGGTCACCAACCCTAGGCCTTAAATAGGAGATCTGGAAGGGCCGGGGGGGGGGGGATGTATCGGTTCCGCGAGCGGCAGGAGGGGAAGGCGCGCGGGAAAGAGCTCAGCTCGCCCTGCCAGCTGCCGCCTCAGGAAGCGAGCGCGTTCAGCTGCCGGGCCTGGGTGGGAAAGCAGGCGAGGGACAAGGATCGGGGCGGCGGGGTTTGCCTTTGTCTCCTTCTCCTCGCCATTAAATCATTTCCCGACGCTCTTTCTCCTAATCCGTCCATCTTCCTCAACTTCCCCGCCGCGGCGCTGCTGGCCTGCTCCCGCCCCACGCGCCGAGCCTCCGGGTGACCCCCTTCCTGCCGGGCTTGGCTGGGGCCGGAGTGGAGCTGGCCCCGGTTCAGCGGAGGAAACCGGCACCCCATTAACGCAGGTGTCACATGTTTCTTCACCTGGGTCACTTGGCATGTGCAGACTGCCGAGTTTCCCTTTAAGAGGCTAACTTGGAGAGGAGCGAGTTGTGGTTCCCATCGCATTTCTGGATCCCTCTCCCCGGACATATATGCGCCACGCACGCGCGCACACACACACTGTTGAGGGGCCCAAGTAAATCTAGCATGTGGGAACTTTTTATATTCCCACCCACTTTTTTTTCCACCATATAGCAACGTAATAGACTTGTGCAGACACTTGTGGGTTTTTTTTTCAACCCCCCTCTCCCCGTACTACACACACACACACACACACACATTATAATCATCTACAAGTATTGCTCCCTAGCCATACAGCTTCTGACCTGAAGATCAAACCTGCAAAACTGAAAGGGGCTGCAGATGCCAAACCAACAAGAAAGACATGAGTCATTGGAATGAGCAAATCAAATCCACAGCCAAAATGGGCTGCTTTGGATGGATCCCTATACAGAATAATTGTTGAAGTCATGGCAGTTCCCACATGCTGGGTCACAAGGTGTTCGGGGGTGGAACATTTTTAGGAAGTCATCAGCCTGCCAGGACTTAGACTGCAAGAAGTTGGAATTGATGTGAAAGTTATGAACAAACTCAATTTGGAAGTTGGGGCTCCTCCCTTAGCATTTGCAAAGCAACAGGATGCCTGATTTCACCTCCACCAAACTGGCAGACCAAAAGCTGCAAATTCTCAGAACCCATGTCCCACTGTGAACATTTCAACACACTACAAGATGACAATTAGCACATATAAAAAGCATCAATAAAACTACAAGTGGGAGTTGTAAATCATACAATAGCCTAGGTGCTAAGAGGAACAATTGTGCAGCCAGAATAAATATGCCATATCAGAACTGGCTAATATGGACATTCATAAAAATGCTTGTATGCCTTTACCAACATGGAAATCTTTGGTCTCCAAGTTTTAAAAATCAAAATTGGCCCTGGAAGATTCCAAAATGGCAGAATTAATGTAACTTATAAAAAGTACTCTAAAATCGTGAAGATGTTCCTGGTAGCCTGTGGAAATATCCAGAATGGGACTCTAGAGATTCTGTATGGTTGCAGAAACAGCCCTTAGTTTTGGGTGGCTGCTTTCAAACTCCAAAAAACTATCTTCCTAAAGGCAAAATAAAATGAAGATGTCTCAACATTATCCTTATGCTTTCTGCTAATTTTAGAAAATATTTTCCTTGCAAAAATGAAGGGAAACCATGCCAGTTACTGCAATAGCTTCCCATCTATTTTGCCCTATAGGAAATTACTCTATGGGGGATTAGAAGTTTTTTTTTTTTTTTAAATATTGCTGCTGATGTTATCATCATTTTCTTTCCCAGACTACAAAACTACTACAGAAATAAAGAGACTGTGGTAATTTGATGGATGGATATTTGTATCATTTTAGAATTACCTTTCCTGAAATAAAAGGGCCAAGCCATTGTAAAATATACTGTAGCTATGAAAAGAACATGCTATAGGAGACAGCAAAGCACATAATTCAAGCTGGGATTGTAAACATCAAAGCTATTTTCTTCAACCACCCCATTAATACATTTTTCTGTGCAGAATAGAACACTGGATCCCATTTCAAAACTCAATTCAATAATGCCAATTTTGATTTTTAAAACTTGGAGACCAAAAAAAATAAGACATCTAAAGAATCTACTGTCTCAACATACTCTGTCCTGTGTATGAAAATTTTCAGTTAAGCACTGTAACCAGTATATTGTATTATATGGCCCTCTCTCAATGTTTAGAAAGACATGTATTTACTCTGGTCATTCATTCATTCATTTCCTGCTTTCCCAAGGGGGGGGGGGTGTTATTTGATTTGTTTTATCTTGGCAGAGTTTCTATTTTCTTCTGCTGATTTTATTAGTTTTAATATACACTGGTTTTACAATAGTGTGATATATATGTAACACATCTCCGGCGTTTTTGGTGCTCTCTGAACTTGGTTGTTTGCTTGCTGATATTTCATTACCCTACTAGGCAACATCATCAGTGTGAATTAGATTGGGGTTTCCTGCCTGTATATACAAGGAGGAAACTACACCTCCATCAAAACTGAGAAGCAAGCAATGGCATATAAACAGCCAGCAAACCCTACACTTATTTGCAGTGAAGATGTTACCTAACCAGATAATGAAATACCTGCAAATAAATAAAAAGCTCAGAGAATACCAGGATCTCATAGCTCAACCCTGAGCTACAGATATTTTCTTCTATTGGAACAGTGGTGGAATTCTAATTGTTTTACTACCAGTTCTGTGGGCGTGGCCGTGGTGAGTATGGCTGAAGGGTCATGTGACTGGGTGGACAGTTTCTGTCAGCAGGGCAATAAAGATTAGGCTAGAAACAACACCAGGATGTTTTTTCCTGCCTTCCTTACAGGATTAACCCTATAAAGTGGAAAAAAACAAAAGGCAATTTTTTCTAACAACTGGTTCTCCGAGCTACTTAGAAAATTTACTACCAGTTTTAGCGAACCTGCTAGAACCTGCTGAATTTCACCTCTGCATTGGAACATAAACGTTTGTGATTTTGATTGATGTCAGCTGATGTTAGTGGGCAGGTATGGGATTTTAAAAGGTATGGGATTTAAAAAAATTAATGGCACGGGGCAATTTCAGATGAACAGCAAGACTCAGGAGACATTATGCAGCAATTCTTTCCATCAAAATAATTTTGGAAGAAGCAGTGGAAAAAAGAGTTACAAATGAAAGACTTCCATAAAATTATGAGAATAAGGCAGGAAAATGGGATGTTCAAGTTGTCTGGAAACACTCACTGTCTGCAAATTCCCTATTATGTTATAAACTTACTGGGAGGTCACTGAAAAGGGTTAAGAATGAAGATCCCCTGCACAGTGAACTATTAAAACAGAGGGAGAATGAACAGCAGTAAAGATTAAGAGAAGAAAACCTCACTGGGGGGGATAGAAAACAGAGTTGGTTCTGCTGCAGCCCCATGGAGTTTCTTCCTCTGCTTCCATTTCAAGCCCAGCTTAGCTAAAATATGTCCAACACATAAATCTCAACACGTGAGAAGCAATGAACAATCCTTTCCCTCTCTCAGATACGCAGTGTTGTCTAACACTTGATCGTCTATGGCAGGGGCGTCAAACTCGCATCATCACAACATCATCACGTGACTTATCGTGACTTTCCCCTTCACTAAACCAGACATGGGCGTGGCCAGCACATGACGCATCTGGTCCATGGGCCATGAGTTTGACAGCTCTGGTCTATAGCAACATAATGGTCTCCATCTCAGAGGCTCTGTGTCCATATAAAATCTTCCATGTGACTGGCACCTACCATGAGGGCTCCAGCTCATGGAAAAAACCTAGCGTACTCCAAAACTCCTGGCTGAAAGCAATTGTACCCATAGAGGAAGATCTTTCAGTGACAGAAATAACAGGAACTGGAGAATGGCAGAACCCCTCACCATTTCTCTCAGATTGAGATTTACACACAGACATATTGCTTGGTCAGGCTCCAGACATTCTAAATACTATAAATTTTAAAAATTGATATATTTTTGTCCTCTTCCCTCATATTTCTTTTTAATATCTGCCTGTTTGGATCCTATCAATAGTGCAGGAAGTAACAGTCCAGAAATACACCACAGAATAGTAATTGGTAATATAGTAATAAAGGCCTTGGAAAAAATAACTTAAGATCTCATGATAAGTTTATAAATACTAAGATCAGAATCATGCAAGCAATGGTTTTTTCCGTAGTAATCTGTTGAAGTAAAATTTAGATTTTGAAGAAGCAGGATAAAAACAGTATTGATACTTTTAAACTTTGAGGATGGAGAAGACTTGAGAATACTATGGATAGCTAAGAGAACAAGCCAAGAGATCATCAATGCAGAATTTTAATTCAAGACACAAATGACAAGGCTCAGATAACCATCTTTTGAACACATCACACAAATATCTGGATAGTTCTCTGGAGAAGTCTATCATGCTGAGAAAGATAGAAAGAAAGAGAAGAAGGAGATGATCAGCAGCAAAGAGAATAAACTCAATAACAATGATAATGATGCACCACTAAGAGTACTGAAGGACCTGACTGGGGACAGATCATCCTGGACAAGGCCTATCTTGAGAACCCTTAGAGATCATAGTCACATTTGGTTGAAATAGCAAATTTAAGAGTGTACACATTAAAGCTTAGTCCTTGACTTTAAAGGGTTGACATTTTGCTGCATGAGGATGATTTTCCTCCATGCATGGGCAATATTTTACAACCTAAATAAAAGGCCTTCAGGCCAAAATGGAATGTGAGATGAAGTCAGTAAGGCATGCGGCATAAGAATTTTCTAAGAAAACAATGTGGATAAAGCCAAGATTTCTATCAGTAAGATATTTCCTTTGGTCTCCCAAAGAATACATCCACCGAATACTGGATATATCCACCGTATTTCTGAATTTTAATGTGATTGGGAGAAATATATAGATTCCTTCTCTACGCCTGAAGGTCTGAAACTGCATTGAGCACATCTTTTTTTTTTAGCCCCCCCATGTTCACAATTTTCTTGGTTCTCTGGGACCTCACACTCAGAGCTACGATGCTTCCTTTGGCACATTCCCCAGCCCGGGTTTGGTTTCCCCAACACAGCAGGCATTGTGACTTGATCCTGCTGGGCAGTGTCAAGCAAGCTTGGTCTAAAACTGCTCTTCTTTGCTCTGTAGCAAGTTGGGAAACAAGTTGGGTCTTCTATTTGCTGCTTTATTGGACAGTATAAGGTTAAATGGCTGCTTTAAGTGATCGCCCAATAATGTTGTTCTGTAATAAAGAAAATTGCAAAAGACTTCTTTCTATCCTCTATCCACCTCCCTGTAAACCAGCCTCACCCCAATTTGCTGACCTTTTCAAGTTCAGGGCTCCCCATAAAAATAGTTCTGACTCCATTCTGTGATTCCACCCTCATCCTGCTATTCTAATCCTCAGCTCTCTGTAAATAGCTCTACTTATGCCCATGATTCCTGCAAACCTGTCCCTGGGATTACAGATGCAAATAACTCAGCTTCACCCCCTGTTTCTCATGTATAGGCCGGCAACCAACAATGCCAGGTCTAATATCCCAGAACAGCACTACCCACAGCTCCAGTATTTTAACAACAGTAAACCTGCTCTTTTTAGATTCTAGAATTCTGCCAATATTTTCCATGACATGTTCCGCAGCTTCCTCTTTGACTTTAAGTACCGCAAACAAGCAGAATTCACGTAATTGAAAAATTTGCAACCTGGCCTTGGAGATGTCAGTGCTTTATTATTTCAAAAATGAAATGTCAGAAAGAATTGCTTTCTTCTTTCTTGAAGAAATCTTGCTTATGAATCTCACTTTGATAGTGCAAATGTTGTCCAGTTCCCAGGAATAAAAAGAAAGGTATTGAAATATGACTCTGTGTGTTTTCAGATCTCCTTTTCGCACTCTGCTTGTCCACCACAGACTGACTACAAAACAAAGGTATGCATTCCATGCCACAACATGGATCACTCCTAGTGACTTGATAGTAGCACCTGCTCTTTTACGAAGTACCTAAAAATGCATTTATTAATGTCTATCTGTTTTTAAAAATCAGTATCTGAAGGAGAGATGTGAGATAGTAAAGAAGGGGCCAGGGATCGGTGATATCTGAGTGTAAACATCTGCTGTCTTTGATTGCAGGAAATTACATAGTTTGTCATTATAAAGCAAGAAAAACGATATCTTTCTCTGCCAGTGGAGGAGTTTGCAAGAGTTGAGAGATACAGAATTTGCCATTAGCACAATGGAAAGGTATATCTATGCCAAAATGCTCTGCAGCCAGCATTTGAACAAACTTGGGGCGGGGGGGGGGGGGAGAGAGAGCATGGCTCATTCACTCAAGAGCTTTGATTTCTCATTACTGCATCATGAGTCACTGGTTTGCATAACAAGAGTCTACTGATGCGACTTTTCCAACTGTTGGAAGGTGCATTCGGGCAACCTGGAAACAAAAGAAGGAAAATGACTTGTACCCCAAGTGGGTGAAGTCCCCCCCCCCTTTCTTGCAACTTCTTGGGTGAGCCTCTGCATAAACAGGAATAGCGGGAAGAAGAGGGGGGCAGGGGGAGGCAACGAAGATTGTGCCTGGTTAAGCCCTGGGATAGATTGACCCTGACAGATGTTTACAGTGGTGCTGAAGGAGGAGGGTTATTACAGAGCCGCAGACTAAACATCTTCATTCAGGGAGGGAGTATTAACCGTCCTTGGCCCCCCAGTCGTACCAAACCTATATCTGAAAAGAGGAGAGGGAGATGACAATTCCACTATGTGGGCCCAGGTTCCATGACAGGGCAGGAGCCACCTGAGGGGAAATTGGGAGCTTGTGGGAATAGATGCCCACAGTTGCCCCAGCATTATGTTCCAGAATGTTTCCAAGTTCAAGTTGCTCTTGAGGACTGGGCTCTTAAGTGCTGAGTTTGGGGGTAAGAGATGTCCTGAGGAATGGACAGAAGGCAGCAAGATTCAAGTGAGAGGCTGATTGGAGGCAATTCCTTATGGGAAAGAGAGGGAGCCAGGCAGAAATAATGGTCTTATTTGGGCTTATATATATATATACGTGTGTGTG
>JAEANM010028996.1:0-10262 GCA_017656035.1 Myanophis thanlyinensis | reverse complement strand
TAAAACCCGGCCGGACGCCCCAGACAGGACGTAAAAAGAGGACATGTCCGTGCAAAAGAGGACGGTTGGTCACCCTACCGTATGTCTTCAGTTTTTCCATTGCTGCAGATTCTGTAGTTTTGATCTTCCCAACTTGTATCATCAACAAAGATTCACTTTTCCAATGGTGTGCCAAATTTCTTTTAGCAGCTATCAAATATATAATTGAAACTCCCTTCTGACATCAATGAAACCAAATTTGTTGATGTCAAAATGGAGTTCATTAAGAAAAGGAAAATGCAGGAGATAATAAACATCAACAACAATCTGAAATAAGACAAATACAGTAACGTAGCTAAATTTACTAGCTCCTTGAATCAGTGACTGAGTTTCATTTCAGTGGGGATAGGAAATGCAAGAGCCATGGTGGCACAGAGGTTACAATGCAGTACTGCAGGCAGTTCAAAGCTCAAGGTTGACTCAGCCTTCCATCCTTCTGAGGTTGGTAAAATGAGGACCCAGGTTGTTGGGGGCAATATATTGATTTTGTAAACCACTTAGAGAGGCTGTAAAACACTGTGAAGCAGTATATAAATATAAATGCTATTGCTATTTGAATTTGAAGATTCAGTTACAGGAAATGGGCATGGCTAGTCTAATGAAGAGAGGAACTGGGGAGGCACGATAACAGAGTTCCAATATTTGAGGGTCAACCTATTTCCCAAAGCACCTGAAGGCCAGACAAGATATAATGGATAGAAACTGAACAATGAGAGATTCAACCTAGAAATAAGGAGAAATTTTCTGATAGTGAGAACAATCAACCAATGGAACAGCTTGCCTTCAGTAGTTATGGGAGCTTCATCACTGGAAGCTTTCAAGAAGAGACTGGACTGCCATCTGTTAGAAATGGTGTAGGGTCTCCTGCTTTTGTGGGAGGTTGGACTAGATGACCTACAAGGTGCCTTCCAGCTGTGTTATTCTGATACAGCTACTGCCCTGCTGCTCCTTCTTCTAAGCCTTATCCTCAGGATAAATATTACACAATCTACATTATAAGTAAAAAATCAACTTCTTGGGGAAAACTGATTTGGTTTTGCCAGTTAGGCAAAATGCTCTATATCTGATATGCTGCATCTGGCAAGCAAATCAGAAAATTTTCTAGGTATTATCAAAATATTACACAGGTTCAATTAAGATCCAGATGACAATTTGTTAATGCTCAAAATCTGGAATTAACCTAAATGCACTCATTTGACCAGTAATATTCGAAGTACAAACAGATTTTAAACTGTTAAATCCAAAAATTTTGTGATCCCATAAAGTGTCATCATAACATGGAGATTGCAATTAATGTAATGAATTTATATGATCTCTTGTGTGAACTGATTTTGGCTGACTTGTTGAAAAGTGGAGTGACCTCACTTCACTTACTGTGTATTCAGGATGTTCAGGCAAGATAAATGTGCCTTGTGAGGTTGCTTTGAGAGATAATCTGGTAAATTCAGCTAGTACATAATGTAACAACCCGAGCACCAATTCAAACAATATCTGTATTATCCCTCCTTGCAGTGGTTGCAGTTCATTTCTAAACCTAATGTAAAATACTTGCAGCCATGTTATTTGAAAGACTGTGCACTTAAGGTATGCTTCAGGTTTTGAGAGGAGTTAGTTTTACAGACATAAATGGGTACAATTTTTTGTGTGTGCCAAGTTTGTCTCTGACACCTGTGGTCTGCATTTCATTCCAGGATTTCTGGAAGCCACAAAGAACACCCATTTGTTGTTCTTTGGATAGCATGACTACAGCTGTTTATGGGATGTGAGCATTTTTTTGCTTCATTAGCTTTTATATCTGACTTTTAATCATTATTTTTTATTTATAATCCTATAATTTACCTAGCATTAGCTTGATTTAACATACCAGATAAAATAAAGGCAGCCTAAACATTTTCTAAACACAAAGATAATTCCATGGTTTTGAAAATGAACTGTTTCTGTCAAAATATTTCAAATTTATATTTTTGTTTGGTATGATAAGAACTTTGTTTAATAAATGCTAACTGTGAAATTAAGCCTGTGTTTTACAAATCTGAAATTCAGACTATTTTATTTGCTCAGATTTCTCACTGGTCAGAGAGAAGGATAGTCAAATACCACATAATTCTTTAAAATACAGTTTCACATACATAAAATACGAATTATGAAGTGATAGTAAACATAAAAGAGTATCTATGAACTATTTAAAGGTAAAGCAGATCAGGAGGAAATAAAACAAAGAAACCTTATTTTGGTATTTCAGCAACACTGCAGTTCTGAGGTATCAGAGAAAATAATTCAGAAAGCCTATGCATTTGCATTACCATTGAAATTCACTGTATGCCTTGTCATTTGCTTTGTCATTCTTCTTTAAGTGATAGTCTGCCAGCAAGCTGCCAGAGAATCCCTTCAAATGGAATTTCTATTCTACCCCAGCTAGCTGTGGTACTGCTGAAATCTAAAAGAAATGGTCAGTTGAAGTTAATTTTAATTACAGAGTTCCTGTTCTGAGTCAGGTGTACCATATTATCCCATGAAGATGCACCTGCAAATAATGTAAGGGACTGAGTTAATGAACTGCAACAAAAATGAGACAGTTTTTCCTTATAAATAAGCAAAGAGAAGGGAACTGAATGAAACATAATAAAGACTTTGGGTCTTTAGTTAAGCACAACTGTATGCTTCCTCTTTGAATATCAGAAATCAATTTAACATTACAATATCCATTGGGCAATATCCATTATC
Organism: Myanophis thanlyinensis; assembly: GCA_017656035.1. NCBI lineage: Eukaryota > Metazoa > Chordata > Lepidosauria > Squamata > Homalopsidae > Myanophis > Myanophis thanlyinensis. The sequence continues at coordinate 7,499 of JAEANM010028996.1, read as the reverse complement.
ATTTAATCAGGGCTGCAGAGTCATGTTGTAGGGGAATTAATCTATGAAATGACCTTATTTGTGAAACTATCCTATTTATTGTAGATAAAGTGATATGCATATTACTCCCTCCTCTTATTTTTGTCCACAGTGACAATCATGTGAACTAGGCTGGACTAAGGGTGCTTGGCTCTAATATTAAGAGAGCTGCAAAGCCAAATTCAAGTATGTGAGTCAATGAATGAAAAGAAATCTTCTGCACGGATTGCCTGCAATGCTAATCACATTCCTTAGGAACCTGACTCAGCGGCCTTTAATAAACCTAAATATAATCTATACAAATTAAGATCTCACTCCCATGACTCATACGTGGGAAGCAATTCTTGATTCCCAAGAGAAGTTTCTATAAAATCTAATGGTTATTTGTTAATTTATATGCCACAATTCTATCCAGCTTGGATCCCAAAGGCATTTCATATAAAAATACTGTCAAGCTCAGTAAATGCACTTTTGACACATTTCTTGACATGAGAAGGGCAGCTAATCAAGCTATGACAACAAAGCCGAAAGCCACAATTGTGATAGCGATGAATCATCATGCAAGGGCTACCAAGAAAAAATTAATAATGTAGAATCTTTTAAGTTATCTACAGATGTTCTTGTTCCATGTTTCCTTTGAGAGCTACATGAAAATTCATGAGATTAGTCTATTTTATTTTTAAAACGATCATCTGTTGCAGGTTGTAAAGAGACTGTGATTTGTTCAGAGCTGCCTGATAGTCACACCCATGGGACTTCAACAGCAGGATCTAGAGCAAACAGCTGTGGTCTTGCCTGTATTGTGTTTCCACACTGTCATTATAGATGGTCAAAGGATAGCATTGCTTAACAATAATATAGTTATCTAGAAGGCCACTAAGATAAGCTTTTAATTCCAATCACTCTTGATCGGTTGCCTGTTTCCCTTTACCATTATTAATAATATTAAGTTTATCAAGATACAAAATACAAAAGAAAATGAAAATACTGGTGTTAGAAGTTAGTACCCACCCCTCTCCTAGAAAAAATGAAATATTCCAGGAAATATTAAAAGGCAGAATATTTCCTCTAAAGGGTTAATAGAAATCTTAAGACAGAAATTCAGCCCTAGCCTCCCGCCCCCACCAGCAGATACTTATTTGGAAGACAATAGATAGACTGAACTAGCTTTATTTGCACCTAAAAGGCCCTCACTCTCAGGCCATTATGAGATTGCCCAACTGTCCACATGGCACAGACAAAAGATTCAACCAAACTTGGGTCTCAAAAGACAACTTATAAAGTTACCCTTGCATGGCACCATGGGAGTTCTGAACCAGTCAGAACACAAGCCCAAATTCAAACTACAACAGGGTATAAAACCCAGGGGCTCTCAGCATCTCAGCCTTTTCGCCCAGAACTTCTAGCCATGAGGTCCTGATCCTGCTCCACCAATAAAACCTTCCTTCCAAGTAGGCTCCATGTTTCCAGTGTCTTTTTCCCCACTTGGAACTGAACCACATGGACATTTCTTCTAACACTGGGAAAATGGGTGGAGGAAACAGAAAGAGGAATAGAGGGGAAAGGGGAGGGAGAAAAACATTGACTTCCAACTCTTCACACAGTAAAATAAAATAGTAATATTACAGCCTCAAATTTTAATATTTACATAATATAAACTAACCCTTTCTATAACAACAAACTTATCAGCAAAACCCAAAGCTTCAGGGGTTTTTTCCATCTCAAGCACAAAATCCAGAAGCAGTTTCCAAGTCAAAACAAAGTTGATATGTCCCTTTCTTTGATTAAAGCGGTTAATTTAGCCATCTCTGCTAATTCCATCAGTTTTTCCATCCATTCATCCATTGTGGCAATTAAAGTATTTTTCCATTTTTGTGCATAAAACATCTTGCTCTTGTCAACGTATAGCAAAGTTCCAGATTTTTTTCAAGTTCTTTGTCCGTTAAGCCTAAAAGAAAAGTCTCTGGTTTGATTTCTCTACTCACTTTAAGTATCTTCTGTATTAAAATATGAGGCTTACCCCAGTATTTCTTTGCTTTATCCATAAGTCCAGCAAAATAGTAAAAAAATTCCTTCTTTAAATTTATATTTCCAACATACATTTGAAATACTTTTATACATTGTTGACAGTTTATCTGTATTAAGTACAATGGTACATCACTTTATAATATTTTAAAAATTATAATACAATGTAAAATTTAAACGCTTTGTCCACGTTTACTCACTTTTCAAGCATTATATTATGCCCAAAATTCTTTGCTCATTGGCTCATGCAATGCTCCACATATTCATTCTCCAAATTCAATTTTACTAACAAAATTTATAAACTTGGCAATAATATGTTCGTCACTACCGGCCTGCTTCCCTTAGGAACTTAAGAATAAAGCTCTGTAGAGTCAGAATTAAGAGGGCATCGAAACCCATATCTTCCTGGCAATAGTTTAAAACTTTGTCTTCTATTCCACACCTCCTTATGAATTCTGGAAGGTTGCTCCTTTTCTGCTCCTCCTTCAAATAGAGTTTTATTTCGTTTTTTTCTCTTTTTTCTCTTAGTTATAATAGTTATCTCGTAACAGTGTTTTTATCACACATAAAAAACAAGTGGAACTTCAACCACCTTTTAATGGGGTTTTTCACCTTACTTTTGTGGACTCCTGATTTTATCTAAGTTCTAGGACTCTTTTTAAAACAACTGATTGAAAAGAAGTTTCTTTTCCAGATGCTCATTTTGCTTTGTGGAATTTTCTTTTTTAATTCTTTTTTTATGTGTTTAGGGATTAGTTTCATATTTAATTTTCATTGTATTTTCTTTCTACTTGTCTTACATTAAAACAATTAATACATATTTTTGAAAAAAAAAAAATTCTTCCCTGTTAAAAATCTGAACTTTTTATTTTCCAGTGGTTGCAGAGGTGAAATTCAGCAGGTTCTCGCACGTTCGCTAGAACCAGTAGCAAATTTTCTACTTTCGGAGAACTGGTTGTTAGAAAAAAATCTCCTTTTGTTTTTTTCCACTTTACAGAGTTAATCCTGTAAGGAAGGCAGGAAAAAAACATTCTGGTGTTGTTTCTAGCCTAATCTTTATTGCCCTGCTTACAGAAACTGCCCACCCAGTCACATGACCCTCCCCCAGCCATGCCCACCAAGCCACACCCACAGAACTGGTAGTAAAAAAAAATTGAATTCCACCACTGAGTGGTTGTCAAATGTAAAATTACATTGAGTGTGGGATCTTTGAAATACTTAGTTGAGAGACCACCAGAAAAGCTAGCTTTATGGACTCAGCCAGTGGTGGCTAACCTATGGCATGCGTGACAGAGGTGGCACTCAGAGCCCTCTCTGTGGGCACGTGCACCATCACTCCAGTTCAGCTCCACCATGTTTCTCTGTCATGTTTTTCATTGTTGTTTGAAGGGAAACAGAAGTTTGTGGGACTAAAAAAAAGTCCAATCAATCAATTGCAACTTCTCATGAAAGAAAAAGATCTTGCCTCCTGTAGAGCTGCCAGTTTTGTAATGTCCCATCTCCCTGCCAGCCAACTGGTCTTTGGTTCTCTGCCCTGCACGGAGAGAGAGAGACTTGCAGTTTGGGCACTCAGTCTCTGAAAGGTTCGCCATCACTGCACTAAGCTAAAAGCTAACAAATATGAGGCTACCTGGATTTCCTCCATTCCTCCTCTGATGTAATATGGTTTATTCCTAACTTCATTACATATGTTATGTAAGTATTATCATCTGTCTTGCACCTGCCTGCATATTGCAAGGTTGCAATCTGTTTATTCTGAAGGTACTAAAAATATTATTTTTCCTTATAATGCTATATAATAGACTAGCCTTTTGGTGCTTTCTTTTTAAGATCATAATCATCCCCAGAGAGAAGTAGAGATGATCAGTAACATTTTTGTTCTAGCCAAGGAGTGTCAAACACAAGGCCTAGGGGCTGAACTCGGTCTGCGGAGTACTTAGATCTGGCATGTGGGGTTGCCCTGGACACAGCAGGACCAGCCCATGGTGTTTCTGCCAGCGAAAACCAGCTTCCGAGCTCCATTTTTGGTTGTCATGGCCTCCTGCAACCCTCGATCAGTGAAAATAGAGCTCAGGAGGGCCGTGTGGGTTGCAGGAGGCCATGGCAGCCAAAAATGGAGCTCGGGAGCCTGTTTTCTCTGGCAGAGTGCTCCAGCCACCATAGGCACCCCCAACAGGAGTGACGTTGAGATGGCCATATCCACCCTGGCCCCCCAAAGATCAAACACAATCCTGATGTGGCCCTCAATGAAATAGTTTGACACTCCTGTTCTAATCAATTGTGCATCCTTGCTTCAGATCCAAATTTGAACGTGGAGAGAAAATTTGATTTTATAAAGTATCCAGCATGAGTCCGAAAGCTCAGAAGACTAAACTCTGATCTGAGTGACCAACCCAGATTGGATCTTGCAGAAAATATTACGCCTGTTCACTAACTTGTTTTCCAGGTTTTGATAACACATAGGACCAATTGGGTTGGGTTCATACAATACACAAAGCCCAAAAAAAACAAATGAAGTTTAACAATAACAAAGCTTAGCACACTGTGTAAAAGTTGCTGCCTTATCTCAAACCTGTCCGAGCATGTTTTGTGAGCACTATCATTGAATGAAATATCCACAGCAAACCCATCAATCAAATCTACATCTGTACTCACCCTTCAAATATTTTACTCCTTTGGGGAAAGGGTAAGAATGTTACTCATTTTTAACCCACTAGAAATAATTGATCCAGTCAATATTAAGTCTTCATGCTATGACATCAGAACTGTATCACGAAAACTGTATAATCCTATTAGCATAAAAATAATATCCAGTTATTTCAGCATAGCTGTTATATGAGAACATAACACACAAAACAGCTGTAAGTAAAGCATGGTAGATGTTTTTGAGTAAGGAAAGAGCTTGCCAATAAGAACATATATTTTACTAAATGAAAGATGACCTGAGATTCACTCTGCAGTTACAACCCAATTACTTATAAAATGGGAGGAGGGAAGAGTTATAGGAGAAGAGAGGGAAGTGGTGATCAAATGGCATTTAAATGCCTTAACGCTGGAAAGTTGATCTTTGGATAATTATTGAAACCTGAGCCAGAAGTACTTTTCCTCCAAATGAGAAGATTCTCTTGGGATTTTGCATCTACCATTTCTCTGTCCAGTAATTTGCTTGCATTAGCAAAGCACGTTTTTAAGCCCACAAAAGTATAGCAAAAATAGAAACCAAAGGGAGGGAGGAATTATATTGCTGAAAAGTAACTCCAGATGTAGCAGATATTTTGCCTATAAGTTCTGAACAATCATGAAAGGGAATGCTAGGAAGGTCTACTTTAGATTGGAAGAAATTGGGATCTTGACATTCCTCCCGATTTTTTTTTATAGTTTTGCAACAAAAAAACTGGGGGAGAGGGACTCTTTATTGACCTTCTAGAGAAAAGTGGTAATGTTCTCTAGTTGCTGTAGAAATTCTGGCTGGGAATTCTGAGAGATATGATCCTTTCCTATCTAGAGTGTTATTAGGTAGATGGTGGGCGATATTATCCTTTCTACTTTTAGGAATAATTCATTGTAATATCGTATTTCCAAGTACATTAAATCCATTTGTAGACTAAGCATCAACATGGTGGCTACATTAGTGGATGTGAAGATTAGCCTTAATATTTTTACCCCTCATAACAGCTTGCTGGATGGACAATTTGGCAGCAAAATATTCAGCTTCTTCACGGAACGCATGCCATTCATCATTTTAAGCTCCAGTATCTTTTATAATTATATGAAGCAACTTGTGATAAGCAGACTATTTCAGCTGAAACCTGGCAAACTTTTTTTCCAATTATTTTGTTTTCTGGACAACTAGTTTTCCCTCAAGGTCGTTTGGATTTACTGCTCCTCTTGCCACATGAAGTACAGGTCGTCACCGACTTACAACAGTTCATGTAGTGACCATTCAAGGTTACAACAGCATTGAAAAAAGTGACTTAACATTTTTCACCCTTATTACTGTTACAACATTCCCCTGGATCATGTGATCAAAATTCAGATGCTTAACAACTGGTTCATATTTATGACGATTGCCATGTGCCAAGGTCACGTGATCCCCTTTTGCGACCTTCTGAGAAGCAAAGTCAGCAGGGAAAGACAGATTCATTTAACAACTGTGTTACTAACTTAACAATTGCAGTGATTGTCAGAGTGTATGCAGTAAATATAGAGCTGTCAGAGGTTTTTATAGAGTGACTGCCTCTATGCTCTAACCCAGGAGCAATGAAATACAGCACACAGAGTCTATATACAGTGGTTTATCTACAATAATATACAATACATGTGGCAGCAAATGCCTTAATCAGGCAAGGAGAACAAGGAACAAATCAAACAAGGAACAATCAGCAAGTAAACAAGTAATACAGGAATGATGCAGGAAGAAATGCAGGAAGGAAGGAACGCCCTCTACCAGCTTCCTTTTATAACCATCCCTTAAAGGGGAGTATTTTGTTCCCTCCTCCTTAAAGGGAAACCATTACCTAATGCTGAGTTATTCTTCTCAAGTAACTTCCTGTAACTCTTGCATCGGTTTCCTGCCACAGGTGAATCAGCGTGTCTAAATGTTCAGTCCTTAAATCTATAATTATGACAATGATTCTCTTAACAACAGTGGCAAGAAAAGTCATAAAATGGGGCAAAGTCACTATTTAGAATTATGAATGAGGCAGATGGGAAATAAGGATCTTAGTCTCTTACAATGAAGTTCTATAATCAAGTAAAGAAAGTATCCCTTAAATATTAGTGACATATTTGGTGTCATGCATTTGATCAACCTTATACATCTTGAGAAGCAGTAACTATATTTTCAGCTGCATTTCCTGACTTAACTGTTTCAAAATAGGCCATTGTTGTTTGCAACAACGCCCTCTTACCTCATTCCCACTTGTTTATCTTCACATTCACAACAGGAATCAAAATCCATTTGACTTACATTTGACTTTACATTTTTGCTATTTTCTTTCAAAGACTGAATCATTACAATCCTTCAAGGAAGAGTTTACAAAAGTGTTGTGTAAAATTAAGCAAAATTTAAAAGTATAATGGGAAATATAAAAGGTTCTTTGAAGGCACTGGCATTGCCTGATGCGGGAAAAGGATTGAAAAAAAAACCTGAAGATGTGATAGCTCTTGTTGCGTAGCAAATTTTAGCCTTATAAAATTTAAAGAGTTTAATGGCAGTCTTAAATGCAAACATTGCACTAAGACGGTGGTGGCAAACCTTTTACTAACTGAGTTCCAAAAAGTATGCACTTTGCGGGCTTCATCCGCACTTGCATATAGCTCCTCCACATGCGCTGCATGTGCAACCACATCATCTGCACATGTACAGCAGTGTAGTTCGAGACTCTACTCACTCGGGAGGTCACACCCTGGACTTAGTTTTTATCTCGGAGCAGTGGCAGAGTGATCTGGGATTA
>JAEANM010028995.1:0-10263 GCA_017656035.1 Myanophis thanlyinensis | reverse complement strand
TATTTTATTTCTGTGGCAGCCATCTTAAGGATTCAACTCTGGGCAGCTTACAACAACAGTAAAAAACAGAAAACAATACAAAAACAGAAAATGAAAAACTAAACTATCCTTTTTGGATTCATCTGTGATGGAATATAGTCTGGACTCCCAGAAGGAAGGGACTGCATTGTACAAGAAAAAAGGCTGGGAAAGGCTGGGAAAACTAGATCAGCAGGAAGAAGATGCAAATGTTTCTCTCTAGCATTTCTCAGAATATTTCTATAATCATGCAAATAGTTGCTTAGTCAGACAAGAGTAAAGTTTAAAGCCTTGGCATCAGTGGGACATTGTTAAGTAATCCCTATGCTGCAAGTTTAATCAAACTTGGTGATTAGAAATAATGCTAGGACAGTGGCTCAATGTTGTTTTCCTTTACTTAGTTATTAGGATCATTCCTTCACAAAAGTGAAAAGAAACATGGTTTCTCTATTATTTATTGAAATAACTGAACAATTCCAGTAAAGATGGAATTGGTATAGATTGCTCACAGAGATTGTAAATCAAAGTTATTTCCTTGATTAAATAAAAGTTGACAAAGTCTGAAGAAGTAATTTAAAATGTATAGGTGAATTCAAGTTAGAAATCTAATATTAAATAAAAATAAATACCTCAGGAATTAAGGATTATATTGTGATGAAGAATGTATAGCCAAAACTGTCATCTGGAATTCTTTTTTGCAACATATGAAAGAAAGTATACATTATAAAAGTCGACATAAAGGAAGTCCATAATTTTTATGAAGTTCTCCTTTGAGAACTGTGGTTTTTGCATAACAGTGCACAACAGCTGTTCCTTCAAATATATTAACAAATGGTAGGAAATAGTAAACCACACATTTTTCCAAACCCAGCTTGAATGAGATTCTTGCTTTATTTAGGTCTCAGTCAAGTATAATTTTTCTTATTATACTGATGAAAAAAGTCACTTTATTTTTTTCTCACTGTTAACATATATCCATATTTTCCATTTTCCAAAAAAGCAAATATTGTACATTCATATCAGAAATTTTCTTAGACTACACAAATTTCTCAGGGCCTCCCAAGGGAACTACAAAGTGGAGAATGTATTTGCAGTTTGTGTAAGTGGACTGAAGATAATACATGAAAAATAAATATGCTTTCCTTTTGTTTACATTTTTCCAAAATGAAAAATGATTTCTGATTCCTTCATAGAAAGAATACATAATACATACACCTAATATAGTGCAGACAGAAATTAAAATGTTTTACAGTCCTTCCACAATCTTTTTCTAGAAATACAGTACATTGTATGTATTTATGCTTGAGGTTTTATTTATTTCTCATTACGTTAAGCAATTCCTGCTATTATACCATTTGTGCATCCAGATATTTAACAGTTCTGTTAACCATATTAGCCTTCAAGAATTAAAACTTAATGGAATTCCGACTAATGCCAATGAAACATAATAATCTTAAAATGTACTTCTGTAATTTTAAAGTTTGACTGCAGATTATTAACAGTAGAAAATCAGAAAGTAATAAATGTTCCATATTTTACTTCCATATAAGTAATCTGACTACATATTTAGGATGTAAGAATAATCTTACTGGATAAATCTGAGGGCCAGTTAAGCATTTTGTTTTTCACAGTGGCCAACCCCATGCCTCTGGTATGCTTGCAGTCAAGTGACGGACACATACTTCCCTCCTGCTGCTCTTTTCCTCTAGCTGTTTTTGGAAGCATGTTTCTTCCAAAGCAGAAATAGCATTGAATTTCCTTAGCTAATGATCCTTGACAGTTCAGGAATTGATCCAATCCCTTTTAAAGCCATCCAACTAGTGGCCATTATCACATCTAGTGATAATGAATTCTTCAGGTTAATTATGCATGGTGTAACCAGCTCACTGCTTATCCCTAAGCCATGATCATTTATGAACTTACTTTTTCCTACTGAGAAAATTGCCCATTTATTCCTAATTTGTAGTTTCCATTTATTTAAATGAGGGTTTTGTTTTCCTTCTGTTAAGCATGTCTGATTATTGGTGACTGCCTAGACAAGTCCCTGCAGCTTTCTTGGCAATACCTTTTCAGAAGTGATTTGCCATTGTCTTCTTCCTAGGGCTGAGAAGTTTTTGGCCCAAGGTCTTCAAGAGAGATTTGTGCTTAAAATGGGACTGGAACTCAAGTCTAGCCCTAACCACTACACCAAACTGCGTGTGCGGTCATATTTTCTAGGCCAGTTGTTAACCGGTTGTGCAGCCCACCATTTCTTGAAAGGTTAACAATTTCTAAGTGAAAGCAAAAGGTTATTCTGGGAAAAAAATAATGAAGTTAAAATTTTAATTAAATTTATGAATGATATTGTTACAAATATACCACTGGAGACATCTTGTTAATCAGGCTTATCAATACTTTTATTATGTACCAATTAATTCACTACAATATGGAAAGTCCCTATTATATCTTCATGATGAGTATCTTTTTTTACTATTATTTTTAGTTTATTTATTTATTAATACTGTAAGATATAAAAATACCAAAGAAAATAGTAGATAAGGGAGAGAAAAGGGAACATGAAATTTAGGAAAAGAAGACAAAAAGAAAGAAAAGATGTTGACTTCTGAATTCCTTTGGTGCAGTAGAATAAGATAATAACACCAAATGTCATTTTTTTTAACTTTTAAATAATAGTATAAACTAGCCATTTCTATAACAACAAACTATCAAAATTGGTAAAAGCCAAAATTAAAATTTCATTTTTTCTACCTCAAGCACAAAGTCCAGAAGTAGCTCCCAAGTAGAAACAAAAGTAGTTATGTTTTTGTCTTTAATCAAACCAGTCAGTTTAGCCATATCTGCTAACTCCATCAACTTCTGCAGCCATGCATCCATTGTGGGAATTAAAGTGTCCTTCCATTTTTGTGCATAAAATAATCTTGCTGCCATCATAATATTTAAAGTTCCAATTTTTTTTCCAAGTCTTTTTCCATTAAACCCAAAATAAAGTTTCTGGTTTTATCTTTATATTCCCTTTGAGAATCTTCTATATTAAGATGTGAGTTCCAATATTTTTTTGTTTTGTCACATCTCCACCATAAGTAATAAAATATCCCTTCTTTATTTTTACATTTTCAACATTATTTGAAATATATTTATATATTATTGACAAATTCTGATGTTTAATACCAATGATACTTCATCTTATAAAAAAAAATATTTTAAATTATATTTTAATGTAAATTTTAAAACTTTCATCCACATATTCTCTCATTGTATCCAAAGTTCTTGCCCACTGACTCATGCAATGCTTTACATACCTCCATTCTCCAAATTCAAATTCAATAACAGTTTATAAACTTTGGCAATAAAATGTTCATGACTACCACGCAGTAGGATTTCAAATTTGTTTTTCACAAAATTAAACCTATAACTGTCTGATTTAAATATTTATTTCAACTGTAAATATAAACCAATGGCAGATATCTCCTTCTGATTCTAATTCCCCATTGGACTCAAAGAAAGGATCACCATAGTTGAAAGGTATTCTTTGACCACAAGTCTACCAGTCTGGCTTCAGCATCATTTCTTTTCTTAAAAAACAAAACAAAAACCTTCCTGGGCTGACACCCAGACCAAATAGCAGGCGTCAAAATAACTATCTTTTTCAAAACCAATATGTGCAGTGTAAATAATAATAATAATTAAAGCAAAGATTACACAAATGGGTTTCTGACCATGTTTCATAGCTTTTAGTTAATTATTAATTATAAATAATTAATTTCATTATCCTCTCCCTTTCCCTCCTGGTAAAAATGCTTCACAATATTCCACTTTATAATTTTGTCATTTACACCTTCCATCAATAATAAACACAGTAATGAATTACCAAATATTGTTTAGAGCTGTTAAATTCAAGAAATACTTCACAGAAATACTTATATCTCTATATCTTAAACATACAACAACAACAAAAGATGAAGTAGCATTTGTAGGGAAAATGTTTTGTGTCCATGAGCTGTTGTTGTTACTTTATAAAAAAATGCATAGGAATTTTGAAATAGGATGGGATAAGATTTTTTTTAAAGGGATTATTCTAATCTTATTTGAAAATAATGCTATTTTAAAGAATGTTTGCCAATTGGTTAGAAGAGTACAAAGCATTAAAGCTAGTGACTTGTTCTGATATAAATAGTCTGAACAGTAAATTCTGTGATATGTCTTTAAACTAACAATACTCAACAATTTAAAATATTTTTGAATTGTTTGGTGTATCTCCCACTGCATATATAATGGAAGCAAACACAAATGTTATTATCATTGCTTCTAGTTATCTTCCATTTCCTAATGGAGAGCTTTTGTCAGTGTGACACATTTCTGTTTGTTTTCACCTTTTGCTTTATTTGGTTCTGGTTGTAGAGTAAAAATCAGCTAATGATATATCTTCTTAATACATAGTATTTTGCTATAGGAGAGGATTTGATTAATTAAAATGTTTCATTATCCCAGAATTAAACTGAGATTCACAATCACTCTTTCCCTGCCCTACCTATGCTGTATTTCACTAGGATTCCTTTTCCTGTTAAAACTATAGAGTTTATTAAAAGATTTTATAAAAGAGTCTTTTGTTTTCTATTGTACTGTTGATAAAGGCTAGAAACAATCAGTTATACCCAAGGCCAGGAATAATTGGTGTTTTCTTCCAAGAATTGCAAAAAATGTAGTAACTTTTATTCAGCAAAAATCTTGACTTCCTTGCTACCTATAGTATCAGGCAATTACAGCTACACTTCATTCGAGTATCTACTCCTCTAACAAGACAGGCACTAAAAATGTTAAACAATTATGTCCTTTTCCTATTTTCTGTAATTACTGTATGTCTTAACATTCCATGAGGTCAAGTTTTGTCCTTCATGGACAGAACATTTTAATTTCATATTAAAATATTTCATCTTTCTTTCTTTGGTACTTCTTTCTCAGAGTCAACATGGAGTTTCCAGTCTTGACAAGGGAAGGAATTTTTACATTTTCAGTATATGCTTGATTCTATATTAAATGTCACATCACCTGTAGTATTATGGCATCACAGATAAATTCCAAGTTGCAAGTTCCGAGTCTTCTCTGTTTCTGTTTCTGTTTCTCTTCATATGTTAATTTCTAACATTCATACTCATTTTATATATTTCTTACATATTCTATTTCATGTACTTTTATATTTATATAGTATAAAATTGTGACTGTTCCAAGTTAGGAAGAAGACTTTTTTAAAAAATCATCTTCCTATGTTATCCAATGGCTGCTATTAAGAAGAAAGTCAAATATATAATTGTTTTTTTTTTACAAAGTGCAAAAGAACTAGTATGCCAGGATATGTTTAAACTGAATAAATAATTTTAAGGATAAGTACCTTTAAAATGGAAATACTTACAAATTTGACAATGATAAAAAGATATAATAAATTTGGGGATTTTTCCCAAATCTGAAGAAAGACAAGTAAGTTGCTCTAGTTTCTTTAACAGTCTTTTCATTTTACTCTTTTTATGCAATTATATCTGAATGCTAATTATGTGAATTTTACTATTTTACCAGTGTTAGCATTTTATCATTTTTTGTCAGAAAGACAAGGTTGTTACGTTACTGAAAATCAACTAATGAAGAATATTGGATGTGTCCTTGAAGAATACACAATAACGTATATGCATAGCTCTTTATGACAGGCATACATATACAAATACAGAATGTAAAATGTGTACAGATATTATTATAGTTATTTTAAGTTGTTTGTTTTCTTTACAAGTCTATTGCATAAATTAATATAGCACAAACATATAAATAATTAGCTTTGCCAGTAAATCAAGAATACAAAAAATATTAAAGAGCCTTGTTATCATCCAGCATCCAGATTCTTCCATTGGACACTATAGAAGAGAGAGTAGAATCAAGAAAGTCTCAGGAAGGACAGAAAACAATAGGCCGCCATAGATCACACTAATCAATTGACTAGACCAGTAATCAGTGAACTAAAATAGCAATGTGCACTAAAATCATTCCGTTCACAACTGTCACCTATTTGTAGTCAAAAACTATGGCTTATACATACAGTGCTAAATTATATGTACTTGTGGTTAAACTTTTGAAAATTGGTTCACAACATTTTCCTTATAGTTTTTGAATAAAATATTTTTGACTTCCACATATGTAAGATAAAGAAAGAATGCAATCACAACAGAGGAATGTGCAACATTCTTTTCAACTTAAGGATAATCCATGAAATCAAACATGGTATTAAAAACATGTGAAAGCTATAGAATATAAACAGTAAACTCTGGTTATAGGTTACATACACCAATTATTTAGAACCTGATTATTTAGGAGAAAAAAGCTGATAAAGAGCTATGGTACTTTCAGATAGTATGGCGGTAACACAAGTCTTTGAAAACAGTTGAAAATGCAAGAAAGTTGTGAAAATAGTGGTGTATAAAATGAAAAGATGCTAGCTTTTCCATTTCTGAATCAGATGGAACTCTTAAAGTACAAGAGGACTCAACAACTCTTTCTGCACAAATTTTGTATAAACAACTTCTGTATATACAGTAAGATTGTCAAGGGCATGACTTAACTTTGTCTTCTCTGCTTAACACTGAAAACCTCCTCTGTAGTCTCAAGTACTTTCAATACCCAGAAAAGGTTTCTAAGCAGAAATTCTTCTGACATTTCTAGTTGTCCTCTGGTCAACATTTGCATGTTCTGAAAAAGCTGAAGAGGAGAGGAAATATTGTGACTGTATTCAAGAAAATCAACTCTCACCTCAGTGATGAGAAATGCATTGCCTTCATGGTATGAAAGCTCTTCATTAAACCAAACCAAGCCACTTTAAATAGTTGGATATGTAGGATTTCTGCAAAGGAACATGGGGTTATTATCATAATGTTAATCCTCTACTGTATCAGAAGTGTGATTCAACCAGTTTGCACCTATTAGCTAGAACTGGCTGTTAACTTTCTAAGCAGTTCGGAGAACCACTGGATTATCTGGTCACTAGGGCAAAGAACCAGTTGTTAAATTATTTGAATCCCACCACTGTACTGTTCATCCTAATTTGATCATCTTACAATTGTTTAATGGCAATGAAATTATGTTTCCACTTATTATAAGATGTTATTTGTGAAAGCTGATTGTGAGTAATTATTTTTGGTCATTTTGGATATGCTTATGAAATAGTTTCTGATAATACCACACAGTTTGTAGGTTATTTTGCTTCAATCTTTTTCCAGTCTTGCAACCTTTAATATACTGTATTTTTCTTTTCTATCCCCGAAGTAATATTTTGATCAGTATTTTGAAAAGAGTGTCTAGGCTATCCATTGTAAAGAAAGGAAAAAGTAATTACCTAGAACTTTAAAGGGCATATTGTTCACACGGGGCTTCAAAGGAGATAATTGCCATCTGTTTCTTTCTCAGATACTTCATACAAAGCTTCCTAATGTCTATCTTGAATTGGAGATGGTTGATTTAACTATTTGAAAATATTATCAGAAGTAGCAAACAACAGTATGATGATAGTATAATATAAGCAAATAAAAATATGTATTTTAAATATATCTGTGTATGTTATATTACTAACCGGAACATCTCAAAGTCATTTTCTGAACTAGTCAACACCTGAAATGAAACTGGTTTAATTAGAAATGTCATGCATCTGAGAACTATTCAGTATGATCCAGAATAAAGTGGTACTGTAGTGCTTTTTACATCTGATGAGCCAGCTACTGCACATCCCAACAATTTGGAACATTGAAGCTTCTGCATCACAAAAGTTAGGGTTTTTAGACAACAAATCAGTGGAAAAAGCTGAAAGACTTCACTCAGAGCTCAGCTGGAAATGTCAAAACTATCAAAAAAAGCCTCTGGATTCCATTATGTGCTGAGTTATTTGAAGAAGAATTTATATGTTGTAAATATGTCTTTGGAATTATAGTGTTTGTTAATATGGAAATATTCTTGTTTCTGTCTTAAAAAGGAAAAAAAATAGTACAATATTTTATAACTCAAAGACAGCAAGTCAAAGAAAAAACAGGATGCTGCATCTAAAAATGTTACATACATTGTTAAAATAAACTTATTTTGGAATCCGTATTAATAACCTTTTAGGAGATAATATTCGCTCTTTCTTATCCCAACCCACTTCACAGTATTGTTGTTGGGGAAATAATAGGAGGAGGAAGAGTATTGGATACATTTGCTGCTTTGACATAGTTGTAAAATTAATAAAATTAGGATAAAAACAAACAACCAAACAAATAAAATAGTAAGGATTAGGGTGGGTTTGAATTACCTTCTGGGTCACAGTAGAACTAAGCAAAGTTGCTTCTATTGGTTGATTTGCTCACTGTGAAAAAAAGTTTGGAATTTTCTAAATAGAATGGAAATATTTCTCTAGCAGACAAGTACAATTTTTCAGTCAAATTGTGACTGAATATATAACTATTACTAGTACCAAATATTTAATTTAGGTTTATTATAAATGATACTGTATAAGCTGAGTTGCCAAGCATCATAGAATTTACTAAAGGTTTCCATCAAACATTTCAATAGTGTTTACCATCCAGCCAAAATCACTACAAAATTAAATCTCTCATCTCTCATTAAAGGTCATTGATCCAGTGGAAATGCCTTTATTAATTTTAAAATCTTACATTTTTTATTCCACAAACTGTATGCATATTTTGCAATCTATCTATCCATCCATCCATCCATCCATCTATCTGTGCTGTTTAGATGATAACACAATGTCAAAGATTTTGAAGTTAGAAAGTGGTGTCTCTTCTAATTATTCAGACTGGTTAAAATGCAAAGCACATAAAGCATAACTTTGAAGAAAGACTAGTTTATGAAGTACCATCTATTTCTTTTGAATCTTTGAATCACATCCTACATGATAGCTTCAATTATTTATTACATGACAGATGTAAAAAAAAGTGTTAATTAACTAAGATGAAAAAACACACAGTGTAGGGGAGGTCCTATATAAATACTTTCATTTCCAGTTATTGAATAGACTAGCTAGTTCACAGCTTCTGATAGAATGAATTTGTATCATATAGCTATGCCTTGTCCTTATTTGCTATGAATATTATGGGTAACAAAGATAAAAGTACTGATTCTAAAAAGAATTTGGTAAAATACAATTTTATTTAATAAACCTGTTGTGCAATTACTAATATCATCAAAATAATGGTATAATTTCAATATTATTAGAATGTTGATACTGTTGTTAATCTGAGGAATCAAATAAAAGTATAATAATCAGAGGAATCAAATTGCAAAATATGCAGTTTGTGGAATAAAGAATCTAAGACTTTAAAATTAATAAAGGGACTTCCACTGGATCAATGACTTCTTTAAATGACTTGTGTTCACCTAATCCTGACTTGAACATTCTATTCTGTTCAGCTTCTTCAAGATTTTCCCAGCTTCCTTATTTCATCTCATTCCTAGGTATATATAAAAAAGTTTGACTGCATTTCTTATACCAGAATTTGTAAGACACAAAATTTTGGAAAGCATTTTTAGAATAGAAGATGATGATGAAGTATGTCAGCATATGTGAACTATTAAGTACTTTAAAATACATCTTTCCCAACCCAGGTTTAGAAAAAATTCAACAGTTGATTTATTGGTTTTATAAGTGTATAGGGACTTGGTGCTTTACTGAACAAACCTCTTTTTAAAGTAGAAAAAGGTCTTATATCATTATACATAATATTTTTGTATCTGCTTATTTATATATGTAGCAAGCACTATATGTGTGTGTGTGTGTGTGTGTTTCATTTTTGTGGAGATATGGGAAGGAACAACACAGCTCCCTTTTGCCTTTCAGCTCATCTCAAGAAACTATCCAGGCAGAAATTAACGACAACAGTGTGCAGTGTATATATTGTTTTTAATTTTAATATATTTGTTTTCATAGATTTTGATGGGTACAGGTATGCAGGTCTAGGTCTATTCGGGTCTTTTCCCATGTAAGTTTGAGATTATCTTCACAACATTTCTGCGAGATCCCACTTGCCATCTTCAGGCTGGTGCCTTCTGCTTTGTGCCAGTGCAAAAAGTGTGTAACCGGAGCTGCTGTCTCTCTATAAATACTGATGGGAGGGCATGGTGTGCTGGGCTGGTTTGCTGTGCTGCAGCCTCTTGATTAGTTGATGGAGTTAATGTTGATATAATGGGCTGTGTGATGGCCTTGCGAGTTCTTTTGTTGTGGTG
>JAEANM010028994.1:0-10263 GCA_017656035.1 Myanophis thanlyinensis | reverse complement strand
ATTTCAGCTCATTTAATGGTTTTATATTGGGTTTTAAATTTATTCTCTTGTATTTTTTATCTGCTGTAAACCGCCCCAAGTCCCCAGGGAGAGGGGGCGGTATATAAATTTAATAAAGACTAAAGACTAAAGTTGTCACAAGATGTAATGGCAGCAACTGACTTCAATCACTTTCAGAGGGGAAATAAGACAAATTTGTAGAGTTCTAATGATTGCAAGTCTGAATTGCTTTTTATAATCTTAAATTCAAAAGCAATTTGATTTTCATTTCAATACAGAGAGGGGATCTAATCAATTGAGCATGTTTAGCACATTTGATCACTATATCACTAATTACTGGTTGGTGTGTAGCAATCTATAGTAGAAAAGTACAACTTGTTATCTTTTAGTTCATTTCCCTGTAGCATTTGGTGTGACACTGCTGGGAGCAGGAAGATGAAGTAGATGAATCTGGGGTTTGATCCAAGATTCTTACATTTCTATGCATGTGCATGCATTCTGATATCACTGAAACTCATGTGCAATGTCCTGGAATAATATTCATTACTGATATATACAAAAGTTTAGTGTTCAGTTCACTGCATTTTGTACATTCTTTAAGAAGATAGCCAATTTAGGGAGACTTCCACGTGAGAGAGTATCTTTTCATAAAAAGATTATTATATAAATTGGGGAGATTTGTAATGGTATAAAATGCTCTCATTGTATAAAATAGCCCTTTCCATTACTTTTTTCGTTTTTGTTTGTCCCTATTTTGGCAGTTTACATAAATTCGGGATAAACTTACCATACTATCAAGCTAATGTTTTGGTAAAATTGGAGTAACAAAAATCGATTCTTTGTAATTCTTACTTTTGGGTAAAAGTATTTCTGGAATAAGGGACTGCTCAATCAAAGTACTTGGATACTCTTTTTTTAGGCTTGCTAGTTTTAGCAACATCTTACAATCCTTGAAAATAAAACAACTGAGTATGGCATTCTGAATGATGAATGCATATAATAATGAATGGTATAAACTAGCATTTGAAAAACCTGTGGAAGAAAAAAATAATTTATCATAATAAATGCCATTGGGAAAAATGCTTCATAAAATAATGAGTTCTGTTAAGACTAACAGGAACATGATTATTGTCCTGCTATATATTAAATATGGAAAGTCATTGAGCTGTTTTGTAGTCAATAAGCAAATGTGTTGCAATAAAAGGCTATCTTCCTAGGATAAATAATATTCAGGGTTCATTGCTTTGATAAAGAAGATACAAGTTATTGCATCATACTATCAGATGATATATCTTTAACTCATTGGTTTCACTTTTTCATCTTGCTTTAGAGTAAGGAAATTCAAAACGAATTTTGATGTGAAATTTTGGCAATCCATATTAAAAAATACATTATCTTTCTTTCCCATAGTGTATGTTCATTCATTAATAATGTAACAATGTAGACTAACTTTCCTACAGACTCTAAAGCAATACAGTAATTTTAGAGGTCAATTGCTGTAATAAAACAAAATTGATAGAAAATGAAAGCATTCTTCATAATAGTGCATATTTGTCCTATATAGTATCTTTTGCCAGTGATTTAGCAACAGTTTAATGATAAAGGAATAACAAGCACTTTGGGCTTTTGTTAACCTGAAAAGTAGATAATTCAGTTATTGCTAGTGAATGTGATATTATAATTTTTAGTATTGCTAATTGCTTCTTTATATTAGGCAGATGTCAACTTGTTTTTATACATTTTGTTGTGGTTTGTAAGGGAATTCATTTTAAATTTTGTTAAGTATTGTGATTTATAATGCATTATATAAATACTGCTTGTACATGTGTACACATATAAGCTGTAAACTGTGTTAACGGGACTCAAATATAGTATATATTTCTTATAATTAATTCCATTTTAGAATTTAAATAGGTAGAAGATTTATAAGATAGTTGTTTTACTTGCCTACATCTCCAATAGATGGAATAAGTGCAGTAGACCAATTGTTTTTTTAATTTTGTGCTTTGTAGATTTTAGTTTGTATTTGTATCCTATTGAAAATTCAAAAAATTAGAATTTAACTGTTGTAATTTGGTTGAGCCAATGGGACATGAGAAGTAGATGAAATCCATTTTTCTTAATTTGAAGAATCAATGGAGATTGCTGCGGTTTGTGTAATAGTGTATACTGAAAAATCCCACTGAGTTGAATTGGATTTATTCTCATGTTTTTTCAAGAAAATATAACATTGCAGTTTAAAATTTGAGCTTGAGTCCTTCCTGCCTTCTCTATGTGAACTTTGCTTGTAAATAAAAATTGGGAAAGGCTGTAAATTGTCAAGTTTATTTTATTTTGTTTGGTCAATGCACAACATCTGAGTAACTCTTTCCAACACAAATTGTAAAGGGAACCATCACAAAATTGTACAATTGAACTAGAGAAGTGATTTTCCTTTCATTGCTAGATGGTTGTTAGAAGACTTCGGAAAGCTTAATTAAATCCAGAGGTTTGCTTGGATAGAAATTTATTTTTGACAAGCAAAGAATGATACTATGTTGGCGGAGGCAATCCCAGTGTTCTGTTTTATTCTGACTTATATATTGAAACGTTTTAAGATGTATTTTCTCCTTGCCATTGTCCTGGCAGCTTACCAATGCAATACTCAGAAAGTAAATGAAATTGTACCATTGGAGTTAGCGGGATAAGTGCATGGGAAAACTTGCTGAGTATGCATTTTATGACATTTCTTTTCTGAAGTTACTAATTTGGAGAAAGATCTCTCAATCTGGCAAGTCATAATTTGCAGTTAGTAATTGTTCCATTTTTTTTCTGTTTTCTCCAAACCTATGATACAAAAGCAAGTTTTTACTTCAACTACACCAGTCTTTTATTCAGAAGCATTGAGAGAAAGCTCCTTTATTGTTGATCCTCCAAAGGAGCTTTTATATGAGCTGAAGTCCCTTGTACTAACCTACTACTTTGCTTCCAGCTTTTATATTATTTGGGATATAGTTATTTTCCCCCATACATATTTTTCTTTTTTCCTGGCAGTATGTGATGCTTGATTGAGATTCTTCCAATGAGCGGAAGTTCCCCTGGATGCACAGTTGACCGAATAGCAAGAATAAGGAAGAACATACTGCAAAGGAAATAATTTAATAAATAAAAACTATGACTGGATTTACTTAGACAATGAGATTGATTTGTAGATTCTCAGCAGGAATGTTAGAATAGTAGAATATGTGTAAGAGAGAGAGTGTGAGATAAAGAGTTAATAGACATTTAGGGAGGAATAAAGTGCCAAAAGATAAAATATTTCAGATTAAAAGTATGAGGAAGTGAACCATTCTTTCCTGGAAGTTTCCCTAATATTTTTGAACAGATTTCAGTTCTGTAACAGTAAGGCAAAATTCTCTTAATCTGTTTCTCAAACACAAATGAGAACCACAGTGATGTGGTAATAGAAGACATCTTACATGAAATATACATGCATTTCTCACTTAAAATATGTAAACTTCTTTGGATAAAATTCAAGGCCTCATTTAATTATATACAGTGCAGGGATAGTAAAATTTATTCTCTTTAATGCTGATTACAGTGCTATTTTGTTTTTAAACAAAAACATAATGCTTATTTTGTGTGTGTGTTTTTCAGTAATAATTGCTTCAAGACTATATTGTGCACTAATAGAACTTTTACTATTCTACATTTCTTATATTACACCAGAAGAAATGCAGTTATTCTCCATAATATTTTCCTGATAAGTGTATCTATATATAGAAATATCTTCAAATATTTGTGTATCTCACTGAAAATCAAATTCTTGAATATACTCCTGAAAAAAATTGGATTTAATGTATTTTTTTTAAAAAAGAAGCTATGGAAATTCTTTATAAGAGACTAAAATCTTATTGATTTATTGTATTGTGCACAATATAGGATGATTAGGTTTAGTCATGTTACTGTACCATTGAAATTTGTATAAATAATACCAGATAACATGAATTCAGCCATTTTTATTTACTTTGTTGAATCTTTTTAAAGCATAATTTATTGCTTGTTCCCCCATTTCCTATTTAGATGAAAGGCAATAATTGCTGAGCTATTCAGCAACTAACTTGATCCAATTTTAAATTGGTCTTGCACTTTTCATAAAAAAAACATTCAGTTACCATTTTAATTTTTATATTCTGTAATTTGACTATGGTTACACATTAAACATAGGAGTATAATAACCAAGTTATGCATTCTGCAATCCCAAGCTTTCATATTTACTATTTTCATGCTCACTTCAACATTGGTATCATATTTATTATTTTTTTCTTAAAAACAAAATGTGAATTTCTAATGCTTAAGGATATGACCTAGAAAATAAATTGGAGTGATGAATATTTAATAGCATATTTATTTATTTGTCTTTGACGTAGAGATTTTTAGAAAACGTGGATTCTCTGTATGCTTTATAAGTTGATATAGAAAGACATGAACATTGTAAATGATGTGTCGGCAGTATCTGTCCTTTCGCATCATGAAGCAACAGGAGTGTATATTTTGCTGGTGGAAACCTCCCCCCTCCCTGCAAATACACATTTTTTATTCC
Source organism: Myanophis thanlyinensis (assembly GCA_017656035.1). NCBI lineage: Eukaryota > Metazoa > Chordata > Lepidosauria > Squamata > Homalopsidae > Myanophis > Myanophis thanlyinensis. The sequence goes on along the minus strand of JAEANM010028994.1, from coordinate 5,681 downwards.
TTCCATTCAGTCATGTCTGATTCTTGGAGACTGCATGGACAAATGTCTGCAGTTTTCTTGGCAAGGTTTTTTTAGAAGTGATTTGCCATTACCTCCTTCTTAGATCTGAGAGAAAATGACTAGTCCAAGATCACTTGCTTGGGTTTGTCCCTAAAGCAGGACTAGAACTCAGTTTCTAGCTTGATGCCTTAACCACAGCACCAAATTGGCTGTCTAACCATGTATGTTAAACCAATAGTCTTGTTTTTGTTCCCATAATAATTGAATAACTTTGTTTGATTTGGCTGGTCCAAAGCATGCAGCTTCAGGAAGTCAGACAAAGGCTTATACACTGTGCTAAAATATATAATGTGATTTATTTGGTATCAAAATAAGGTGTGAACTGTGTTTTGTAAATGATTTTAAGGGATAGGTTTGTATCTCATGTGAAGCCTAAAAACGATCACATTATGAATTCATACAGTGTATGAACTAACCTCACCTTCTATGAACAAACTGGACTGGCCATTTCTTTCTGTCACATTACTGATGATGGAGTATTGTTTTCTCTGTCTGAAGGCAGTAAATTGATGAAGGAGTAAGTGCAGGTCTATACAGAATCAGAACTTCCATTGCAAATGCTAAGAGGTTGTGCCCAATTTTATGACCATTTTACTGCAGTGGTTAAGCAAATCACTGTGGTTAAGTGCATAAATGAATACGTCTCCCACCACTGACTTAGTTTGTTGGAAGCTGGTTGGGAAGGTTACAAATAGTGGTCATGTGACTCTGGGTTGGTGCACCCATTGTAAATATACAATATGTTGGTTGTCAAACATTCAAATATTCATCACATGACTGTGAGGACTCTGGCTGTTGTAATTGTGAGGACTGGATGTAAGTCACTTGTTTCGACATCATCGTAACTGAACTGTCATTAAACAAATGGCAGTAAGTCAACTATTACTTGTACCAGGTTGTCAGCATATGCTATCACTAGCAGTTATCTAACTGAAATTCAGTTAATTTTATCAAATTGATTGTAAGGCATTAGGACCAGCGTTGGCTATTGTGATTGTTTTAAATGAGGTCACCTCTATTCTTACTTTTCTCTTATTCACTTCTGTATCATGTTCTCCTTTGTTCCCTTTTGTCTAAGGATTTCTGCTGCATTCCTTTATGCCATCATAAATCTGTCCTCCAGTAAACTACATTTAATAACATCTTAGCAACCGATTAGATAATTTTCACTGCAGAGTATTTCAACTGATCAATGGAAAAAGAAATAGATGCAGCCTCCCCCCCCCCCCCTTTCTTGGATAACAGATGGAGGGAGGTTCTTGTCTACTTCTCACATGATACAGTTTTTTTTGAAATGTAAAATAATAGCTACAGGAGATTATAAAATATGTTTAAAAACAAAATTATTTAATTATTTAATCCTAAATCTAACTAAAATAAGATTTAGCTACGTCCTGTAAAGTTTCCTTTTTCTGAACAAGAGTGATGGGATCTACATATAGAAACTTGTGTTTTAAGCGTGATTAAAGTGGCATTGAAGCTTTTCATTTGTCATATTAAATTTTCACTAACACGTAATGTGTGTATGATTTTATTTTATTTTATTTTATTTTATGCCTTTATTATTTTCATAAATAACTCAAGACATTAAATGCTCCCTTTTCCTCCTATTTTATGTTTCCTATTTATCCCACAATAACAACCTTGTGAGTGGGTTGGGTTGATATAGTGTGACTGGTCCACAGTTATCCAGCTATCTTTCATGCCTAAGGCAGGACTAGAATTAACAGCCTTTTGGTTTCTGGCCTTGTTCTTTAACACTTGCAGTAAGTGAGAGGAATGTTCTTAGGACTAGGAGGAAGCTTTTTGGTTGATAATTTATGCCTCCCCCTTCAGAATTCCAGCCTTATATAGGAGTTGGTTAAAGTGTAACAGCTATAGAGTGCAACTGAATGATCCTGGGGAAAGGTGTACCTGCTTTAAGTACTTGCAAATGGAATATTTTTGGGCTCCTGGATGTTCCAAAACACCATTTTGCTTCTAGTGTGAAGGGCTGGACAGCCTCACAGATGTATAATTGAATGTGTAGTAAAATGATTCTTTATTGAAAGTTTTAAATCAGACAGTGGCAAAACTGACTAGTCTGATTAAAGAAAATAACATAAGAAATACTTTTGTTTCTGCATGGAAACTGCTTCTGAATTTCGTGCTTGAGGTGGAAAAGAATGTAACTTTGGCTTTGGGTTTTATAGATTAGATTGATAGATCTTTATAGAAATGTCTTGTTCATATTATTGTAGAAAAACAAGCTGTGATTTGATGCTAATGCCTTATTCTACTGCAACAAAGACAGTCGGAAGTCAATGCTTCTTTTTCTTCTTTTCCCTACCTCTCCTCACTTTCTTTCCCTTCCCTCCTCACTGCCCTTTCATTTACTTTTGTATTTTGTATTTTATAACACTTAATAATAAAAATGTTTTAAAAAAGAAAGTTTTAAATCAGACAAAAATATTTTTGCAAAAACATTTGCTAAATATTGGAAGTGTGATGATGGGAATATGGGGGATTGGAGATATAAACCCTTTCCTTCTGTATGCTTAGCAGTTGATTAGGAATATCCTCTGTCATAACCTCCCAACCATTTCAGCATGCTTATAATGAGCAGTGCTGGAGTTTGCAAAGTGGTTGTTTTCTTTGCTTCTATTGCATTAAAAAAAGTATTTCAAGGGATTCTTTGCGGTAGAGCCTTTTCTGTACATTCCTCATTTCAAGGTGATGTTGAGTCAGGCTGTTGAGGGCAGGAACCGAGATATGCATGCCTATATGTATTTGTCTATTAATGTGGTAGGGAGGTTTAGTCCTAATTCCTTTGGGGATTATATACTCTTCATTTGTCCTCACAATTAGAGTGCTGCAGAATAGATTTTGGGTTTGAGCTCAAATGTGCCCATATTTTGTTAAATGCAATCCAAAGAATATTAATGTTCCCTTAACCACCATACAATAATAAAGCTACATACAGCAGATTAATATGGAAGCTATCTAGGGAATTGTAGAAGATTGTGATAGCCTAGAGAGAATGAAAACAATAGCAATATTTTCAGTATGCTAGATTTTCCAGAATAAAAGGAAATTGATCCACATTTCTAATTTTTATAGAATTAAGGCTTTTCTCTAACTCCCCATTAATCATTTATGGAATTGTTGTAGAAATTTGCATAAAAATAGGATAAGAAATACTTCCAGTTACCTGTTGAAATGAGTTTTACCTAAGAATTGTGATACATTAATTTTTAAAGGCAACAATTCTACATCTGATTGAATGAAACAAAGGACAACACTATCATTGCTACCTTTGTGATCTATTTACTTCCTAGCTAAATAAAACCCTTCCCTTTATAATTAGAAGTAATTGTTGGACCTTTCCTATGTTTTTGTTGGTGTATAGTAAAGCTCTAAACATGTCTTACTTGGGAAGGAGCAAGGTTGTAACCCCCCCCCTTTTAAAAATAATGCATTGAAACAGCTGTCAGATACAGTTAAAATAAATTGAATGAAATGCATGAATAGCCCCCTTCTCTTCCAGTATCTAGATACACTTTTTAAAAGGGGAAATAAATGAGGTATCAATTAGTTGTTGATTTTGTACTTTTCAGATTGTGCATAGACGTGTCTGTTATCTCCCCTAGGTAATCTGATGCAATCCTGTTGGAAGTTTTACATATACAGTTTAGTGGCTTAAGCAAATGTATTTTTGTAGGCTGAATGAATCAGTGTTATTGACATTTGGAAGAGAGAGAGAGAGAGAGAAAGAGAGAGAGATCAAACATCTTTATTTTCACTCAAGATAGAATATCGCATACTGAATCAAGAAGCAATCAAATTTTAATCTTTTCGTAAAATTATGATGGGAATATGCTGGTGCTTTTGTAGATCATCACTGTCAGCATGTTATTTTGCTTCAGATAGGCATCAGTCTTTGAATTCATCCTGGAATAGTTCAGTGTTGACGATGATGACAAAGGGATACCCAGGGAGAACTGGTCAGTTATAAACAATGAATATTTGTTTATATGGTCTTATTTTTTGCCACTACTGAAAAGGTTATACTGACAATTTTACTTTGGAATTAAAGAGAAACACACACACACACACAAACACATACACACAAAATTTAAAAGCTTGCTTAAATCTTGATCCTTTATTCCACAATTCAAATTATATTGAACCAAACAAAGCATCTGAAAATATAAATCTCCAAGCAATATGGGTTTCCTAAAAGACATACATTTTAGAGTCCCCCCCATCTCCCCATTTTTTTGGGGAGGGGGGTGTCTGGGACTTTCAGTTTTGGGTTGCTAACATCTGTTGAGCTTAATTAACAAGGTAAATATAGATTAGCTTTAATTGATGAATCAGTATGGGTAATCAATAGATTTAATTACAAATTTAAATTCCCATCAGTTAATTGGTATGATAAGAAAAAGTTGTGAAAATTTCAAATGGGGGGTATTTTTGTTTACCAACAGTGTTAAATTTTGTCTGTTTACTTTTAAATTTATAGTTGGTTTTTCCTTCATTCCTATTTGTATGATAGTCAGAAGTTTTATTTTCAGATTTTGATTTTATTGCTTTTCATTTAATGCAAAGAATGCAGATCAGGAATGTTTAGTTGAAATTCTTAGAAGAAGAATACCTTACCTTAAATACTGCTTGAGATGTATTTATTTATTTGATTTATATACCACAGATCACACATAAGTGACTCTGGGTGGCTTACAATAAAATAAATAATAGATAAAATAATAAAATACATCATATACCTAATATGAAATAAAAGAACATAGTTTGTTAGTATTTCTTAGCAGATCTTGTTAATATATCTGATGTATTAATTCAAAATTTAGTATCATAAATTTGGTCCATAAGAAACAAAGAGGTTTTGTTTCCTAACTGGGTAAATTAGGGGCTTTAAATTGCTCTTAAAAGAAGCTGCCTGTCCCTTTTGATGCTTCCTCACAAAAACATTTTACTCAGTTTTTCTATGAATTATATAAATATATGTATACCAGTAAGTATTTCATATTTTAAAACAAGAAGAAAAGAGATTCAAAAGTGTTTAAGAGGTTATTTAAACTCAATCTTCATGAGGTAAAAAACAGGTAAGTGAAAAATGCCTTGTCCTAAATTTCAAATGTCAAATGACAACTTACTGACATTCATGCACAAAATTGTAAATTATGTTTTAAGAGCCAGTTTGGTGTAGTGATTAGGATATCAAACTAAAAACCACGAGACTGTGAATTCTAGCCCAGTATTAGATAGAAATCCAGATGTATGACCCTGAGTTAGCCATTTTGTCTCAGTCCTACGAAGAAGGGTAATAGCAAAAACTGCAGTCTCTGAGAACTGGACACAATTGAATGAAGGAAAAAAATGCTTGAGTAAAATATGTAGCATTTGAGATACTTTAAAAAAATTGGATGTCAAGCTACTTTTTAAAAAAATGTAAACACATTTTGGATCAAGTAGCACATGGTAATCTTGTTGATTATACCAGATTTTAAATATACTGTATATATCTTATATCCATTGTTAATTATAAGAATTCTAACATAAGTAAATTATAGAAGTCAGTCTACTCCTAATACATATAGAGGTGTGTGTGTGTGTGTGTGTGT
>JAEANM010028993.1:0-10263 GCA_017656035.1 Myanophis thanlyinensis | reverse complement strand
GTAAGCATTTCACTGCATATTGTACCATGTATGATTGTGCATGTGACAAATAAAATTTGAATTTGAATTTGAATTATCTCAGTGTCCTTTCAGTTTCTCTCTCATCTCTTTCAATGTCTAGCGAGGACAATAATTTGAATAATAAAAGACAATAGTTTGAATTCTTGGATTTATTTTTGCTTCATTGTTACAATATTTTAAAACTTCCCAAAGTTTAGAATTTTCTAACTTTTAGAAAAGTTAGAAATCTTAGCACAGTTTTGAATTTGCACTTTCATGTTTATTATTATAGTTAGATGTTGTGCTTTTCACAAAAAACTCTACATTTGATTAGTTTATTATTTGGCTGCTTTTAAAAAACAGGACACCTCTTCAGTATTAAGAAAATGAAAAATTAAAAGTACAGTTCTGTTACCAATTTACATTCAGGGTAATATTTCATTATTGTCACAGCTGACTGAATATCAGGAACGAAAAATAAAAGCTCATCAAATAAATTATTCAATTAAAATCCGAGCATGTTTGCTGAATAGAGTTTTCTTTTGAACAACAAGCAAGTAACTCTCATTACTGGAATTAACAATGCAGCTGATGAAGCTAGAAAATAATGTTTGCAAAAGGAAAGAGATTGTATCTCTCTTTGACAAAAATTACTCTCTGGCTAGACATATGGTCTATGTAGGACATAAATTAGTTCCAGCTGGAATTGGAAACAATGTTTGTTTAGCCCTTCAACAATTCATCATTTGGGGGAAAAAAGCTTCATCATTCTGAACAATAGCTGCAATGTTTTAAACTTGTAATTTTAAATTTGTTTTCAGATTCAACAAAATTTGTGGTTGGAGAGAGAACTTTAGAAATATCTTGACAAAGACTTAAAAAGGAAAAGCCAAAATGGTTACTAGGTATTGACTTTTTCCGGAATTATAACGTCAGATCCTGCACCTGAGCTTTGTGTGTCTTGCTAAGCTATCATAGTTTTAGCTGTCATTTGTTAAGACTTAATGGCTTGATAAAGTTAAGCCAAATTGGATATAAAAGCTGCTATGCTTATGTTCACCTTCATAAATAAAGTTATGGACCAAAATAGTAGCTGCTTTAGCTATGAAAACTGAGCAACTTTCAGCCAGTTATTCTCTGTCAACCAAATTCATCTCACAAAGTTGTTGAAAATAGAAGCCAGAAGATGTGTTGAATATCCCAAAGATGCTTTTTCAAAAAGCAACTGGACTTCATTTTTCATTGAAGATGTTTTGTTTCTCATCCAAGAAGCTTCTTCGGACGTCATGGGACAACCATGACCTCGATGACTGAGAATCTCCATGGACATTTGTTGAATGTGTTCACTTACTTGACATGTGTAAAAATAATCAAGGCAAGATATAAATAAATTAAACAAATCTGCATAACTAGCTTATGAGACCAAAAATGGAAACCACATATTAATGCCATGGATTAACATTCCATTCAGCTAAATGGTTATCACATTTCCATTCCATGCCTCTCAAACTGCTGAGAACTAAATTTATTTGGTGTAAAATGTGTTGCTGAGGAATGTGACTATGTATCGTCAGTCTGGATTAGCTTTATCCTCGCTTTAAATTGAGATTACATCATTTGCAATCTGCACTTTGAACTGGATAAGATATATTATTGGCATTTGTTACAATTAGTAGTAGCAAGGAAACAAGACAAACCAATGTAGGTAGGAAAGTGACCATAAATAAATAATGCATTCTGCAAAGCACCATGCTATCACCAGGACTATCAACCCTCTAGATATTTTTGAAGTAGAAAACAAAACAGACTAATTTAGGCTTAGTTGATGTATTACCCAATAAACCAAGCAGAGCCCATCAGAATTGGATTGTGCCTTTTCCCTTACTCCTGGCAGGTAGAAGAAACACATGCCTTTTAAATTCTGCATTTAGCTTGTATATTATAGCCCTGTGAGATTTGGGTCTTGCTGCTGCAATTTAATTAGTGAAGCCTAGTTCAGGAGAGCCTCTGTTCACTTTGGATGCAGATAACCATAAACAGAAAATTATCAACTTCTTTTAACTTCAGAATATTATATCATGCAAATGTCCTATGCTTTTTAGGGAATGCATGCTTGGGCATCCTAATATTCAATATTTCATACTCAAACATCTGTGCTGTGTGTGGTTTTCTTTCCTTCACAATCATCCAGTATATGTATATAACACTGTTGGGCCACCGATATCATTAAAAACGTTGACAATCAAGCTTCTTACCCTGAAAATTTTGGAAGCTAGATTATACAAGAGAAAAAGAAAAAACATGAAATGTCATGATTTTTGCTTCCTTCATATAAAATGAAAGATTTGCTAATATTTCCACCCTTTTGTGACAGTACTATTTTGTGGAGGTAGATGAAACGATTAATGCCTTTTTTTTTAAAAGAACAACTTGCAAGAACAACCAGAGACCATAATTCAATAAAAATATTTTTCCCCCTAAGCATCATAGAACCAACCGAGAAAGACAATTGTCTCCCCCTAAAATAAATCATATGACTTCTGTGGACAGATTAATTGAGGAAAAGGACATAGGAGCAGCTAAAATATGTAACAGAAAGTGTTGGCTTTCCAGCACGAGAAAACAGGATACAATCTGTTCTACTTAGAAGCAGAAGAAACTTTGGGACAATGTAATTGTCAATAATCCTAATAAAATTATTTACTTATCACATTTTTACTTTTAAAAGTTGGTAGGAACTTTCCACATATAGTGCTTGCTCTATTTTTTTTTAAGTTACATAGCTAAAGCTTGGCTTATTTCCAAAACTTGTTGCAGATATGAAATTAAACTATTTTCTTGAAAGAATAATCTACCTCCTCAAACTTCTTAATGCTGAAATCATGGGTGTTACTTATCCACAATACTATTTAAACTGCCACTCATTTTAGGTACATTAGGAATGCTGCTTTCACATGCCATGCTCTGTTTTCATTTCAGTTTTTAATGTATGGTTTTATAACAACTACTTAAGCCCTGAGATACAGAGTGAGCATGACACATAGTGTGCAGTACACAGCAGCTTCTGATCCTGACATGTGGTAAGTACTGTATATTCATAAAAGTCTGTTATGGTGGTTTTGTTTTGTTGTTACAGTCATTTAAGACAAGGGAAAACTCAAGAAATAACAAGACAGACTCCTATATGGTAGGATTCCATCAATAAAGAACAAAATTTCTCCTTGATTTTTCAACTCCTTAAATAATTTTAGCATAGCAGAACTATTTCATTATTTAATTCCATTCTCCATTCAACCTCATCTTAGTCCAACAAGCACTACATTTTTGAATGTGAAGGTGAAAACTTCAATTTGGATTTTGGTCCTTTATTTTACTTCCTTTGCTGAATTTTCTTCACTTTCTTTAATGATGTGTGTGTGTGTGTGTGTGTGTGTTGTCAAGAGCAGCCACAATATTTTTTCCTATTTCTTGTAACTCTTATACTTCCTAGATAAATTATTATTTGCAAATCCTATTTTTGAGCTGTCCATTTTCTATGACCCAATACCTTTCTAACCCTTATTCTATACCAGCATTCAAGCATCATTTCTTTTATAATTGCTTGTGAGATTTGTCACTCTTTCGACATAACTATAGTCTTCTTTTTATTATAAAACATTGTTTTTCTCAAACTGTCAAAGAAGTGATGACTAAAGGAAGCACATATTAATAATGACTGGCTCTGATTGGTCTCCTTTTGACGCTTACTTGTGGAACATGTTATAGAAAATCAAATTACATTGTTATTTTGTTATATATGAAAAATGCTGCCATCTGTATACAAAGTTAATAAAATTCTTAATATTTGTCGGATCAAATTCAATCTTGAATCTAAAATAGCTGTTTTGAGGATTCAAATGAGTCATTTCCCTATGACCCCTCAAAACAGCTGTCTCTAAATAAATATTATTCCCCCTTTTTACATAAGACTGTTTTTTGCTTTTTGGCTTAGTGAGATCTTAAATCTCTTTTGATCAGCATTTGATCAGCATCATGATGTAATTTCTATTTTAAGAAAAGGGAATCAACGACACTCCTATTTATTGTATTTTTCCATTATTTAAATAGTTCTGCCATTTGTGTTAAATGATTCTTCCAAGGAACTCAGACTGTAGCAAGAGGTTCTTTTTCTATCTCAACTGTCACCATTGTTTAATCTGGAAAAAAAATTGGTTGAAGTCATATCATATGACTTCTTTGATATTTTCTTGTGTCCCAAATTAAAAAACAGTAATTAGAAACATTCTAATTTACAACATGATTGTTTTATATATAGTATTAAATATCATGCAGTATTGTGATTATATTCCCGAGTCCCTTTGGGAGAGGGGGCGGTATATAAATTAAATTTGAGCTATATTAAGAACTATTTCAGAAGTGTCAAATTCATGTGCTAAGAAATCTCAAATGCACATTTTTCTAAAGACACTAGAGGAAGACCTCTTTTTTCTTCTTTTCAGAGAAGTGACGCATATGATAATCTGACAAAAATTTAAAGTTCCCAAGGCTTTTGCACTGAGGTTTTATTACTAGGTAGATGTAGATTGTTATGTTTTTCACAACCTTCTGGGTAATTCCCTTATACATTAGGTTTTCTGCTATGCCCATTGTGAACAATTTTTAAAAAATCCTTATCTGGAACAAACATTGTGCCTGAATGTCAAAAGTCAAAGCAATAAAGTAATTAATCCATATCATTTACCTTGTAATAATATATGGATTCATTATAATAATATAAATTATTCTTGTGTCAAATTACTTTGTTCTGTCTGTCTGTCTAGGAATGGATAAGCTCCTATGTACATAGCTCTGACCATGCTATTCCTATGTACTGTACATAACCTTCACAGCACCTCTTGCACAACCCCATGCATCTTTCTTAACCAATGCTTGCCCAATGTGGCTTCCATGATCTGGGGAGCACATGTTGTGCATTCCCATGGATGCTGCTTGGCGCATGTTGAACCCTGACCTGCACATCTTTTGCATACTTTCAAGCACTCCAAGCCATACTTCCAAACTTGTACCACCCCTCCTATACAGCCTACCTGATCTGCATTGTAACTCTTGCACACCTCAGTAACCTTCCCTACATCCTCCTTGATCCATGTCACTTTCTTGTGCCTACTAGATCTAAATGTCCCCACCCTGACCCATGAAGCATCTGTTGCATCCTTCCTGAGCCATACCTTCTCACTCACTCACCTCCCCACAGCAGCCATTTACCTTTTGCTGGCCTTTGACTTGCAATTTCCTGCTGGTGTTGCAACTGACTTTACCCTTGCAAGCTTACCTCAAGCAAAGGGGGAGAAAAGGAAGGGTGAGGAATGGGAGGAAAGAGGAAAGGGAAGAAGGAAAAAAACAGGAAAGGAGTAGGGAGGGAAGGAGTAATGAAGGGAGTGATGGAATGAAGGAAGGGTGAAGGAGGGAAAGAGGGAAAAAGAAAAAAATTAGTGCTTTATGCCAGCTTCCCACAAGGAAATTCAAAGGAAACTCAACAATCCACAAATTCATTTGTGTTGTACACATGAAAGATCTAATATTTTCCTTGTACTCATTCATCTGTTCTTAGATAAACAATATCATGGACTGTTACAAATTAATAGAAAGAAAGAAAGAAAGAAAGAAAGAAAAGAAAAGAAAACGAAGTGATGTCTTTATAAAGACATCAGTTTTCTAAAGTGTCTTCAGACCTGGGACATGCATATCATTTTGAAAGCATATTGCTTTCATTAAATGACTTTTGTGGAACAATTTACACAGAATCATCAAAATTCTCTTCTTAATGTCTGCCATAATTTATGATAGCAATAAGCTATAAACATTTATGATCAGAGAAAAAGGAACCTATTTATAGTGCGTTTCATGACACTAGCAAGATCTGGCTAAAATATTTTTATTTTACCATGCAACATTTCTGCTTGTTAGTTAAACCAAGTTGATATCTTAAGGCCTTGATTGAGTTAATATGAGATATTATTCCCTATACAATTGTCTCCTTGTGAACCTTTAAAATTGATGCAGATTTGTGTGCAGATTTTTCGGCAATTCAAATACTAGCTTGCCTTGATTTCTGGAATATGGTATTTTATTCATAGAGCATCACCTTCTAGTGTCAGGCCATTTGGTCTAGCTAGCATTCTTTGGACATAGCATGGCTTGACAAACTGATCTTGACCCTGACTAACCTTTAGTCACAGGTTATGTACATTATAGTAAAAATACATTCAATTGCTTACCCCATAAACTCTATGTTGGCAGGACTTTACTTACAGATGCCAAGGATTAAATTTGGGGATTTCTCCATGTACATACTATATTTACTCATTAGACTAACCAATTATTTTGGCTCAAAGTACTGAGTTAACATATCTGTTGGTGTTGGTAAAATATAATTATGACTTCGGATAATAAGTAAAGCCAGCCAAATGGTCTAAGCATCCATTATTGTCATGATATTTTTTATTGTCTGAATCCAGCTATGGTTCTTTCTTGCAAATTGTATCTGGTTAAACTGGTTATTCTTACGTAGCATCAAGTATCTATGACTATTTATTCCATAACCCTCATAATCACAATCAGTATTGATTAATTAATTAATCAATCCCTGCATGCTATCTTTGTCTTTATGATCAAGTAAGTTAAATTACTTTGTATTTTCTATGGCTATAGTAAATCTGCTTTGCTATCATGGGAGATCTATAGTAAGAGATTGATTTGCTAGGATTTTGTCTAATTTCCTTTAATGCCTTCTTAAATTTCATTTCATAAGGAATGAAAATCTTTTGTTAGTTACAATTAGGAATGGGACCTCAGATATTTTAGTTTTAGACAAATTAGCTAAAATTCAAAATGGAATAAATTGGCTCTGTTTATATATCATGCATAAGTTAACCAAAGGGGATTTATCATGTTGTAAGAAAACAGTAACCTCCTGTTGGGGGAAATAGAGAATGTTATTTAGGTTATTCTGGTGCCAAATTATTTTTCTAAGCTAGCCATGACTTGTTAGGAGTTTGTCAATATATATTTATTTTAGTTTTTAAGAAGTGATTTGAACTGACTCTGATGTTATATTTTATTTCTTTATTACTCTGGTTCTTCAACAGAAATAATATTTAACAAGTAATAATCACTTAATATTAACATTAAAGTTAATGTTAACATGTTAACATTAATATAATATTAATTACATGTTCATTATATTAAACATTTCTCAATTGTCTTTAAACCAATAACCTTGCAATATCTGTGGCAAGTATCTGTAGTTCAGGTATAGGATGACGATGAATGTTCATTGTCTGAGCTTGTGGATTGGTTTCTGGATATTTTGTTACCAGGCTAATAACATCTTCAACAGGTTTTAGGGGATGTCAGTGTTCTTCAGTTTATAAGAGCTTCATGTGGTCAACAGGTCTTGTGATGGTAAGATGATGTCAGGTGAAGCTTTCATCAGTATGGACCCTGTGATGAATCTTGTGATGGGTCAGGTGTAAATATTGGTGTCTTGATGAGGGTCATTGGTAGGTGAAGTGCTGGTTAAGGGGGCTTGCAAGGGTTGGTTGGGGGTTAGTGCTGTCTCTAGTTGTCCATGTGGTTGATTTGTGTACCAATAACCTTTCTAATCATGTGGACCAACCATCAGTTTTTTTATACAAACTCATAACAAATTATGATGAAAACCTAAGTTTCATCACAGATTCAAACTCCCATTTGCTTAAAAAAAGCTAAAACTAGGTTATATATTTGGAAATGTTTTCATTATTCAACAGCTCTATGATAATATAGTTCCTATATGGAAGTACATGACTGTTTCACCTTTGTCCTGAAAAGCTTTGAAGTTATATGCCATATCTCTCTCATTATGATTGAAGACTATTCTTCAGTCCATGATGTTTTTCCATTTATCTACAGATATTCTTTATTACATTCTCTCTTTCCAGTGCTGTTTATCTTGTGCTATTTATTAATTGGATGTTTGCTGTGTTCTGTTTGGTTTTTTTTTTTTTTAATAAAGTGTGCTGCAATTTTGTAATCTGGCCACTAATTTGAAGCAATTTATGAAAATAGCAATTAATTGAAGCCACCTCTTTCATATGAAAGATACACAAACCATATTTCCCTGAAAGTTTTCTTTGAAACTATCTCTTATCAAGTACCTCTGGTAATTACAGTATCACTATGTTTAATTAAGTGCAGTTGTTTTTGTTGAACAGTATAGTTACAATTCTGTGAGTAATAACAGTCTCCCAAAACAAGGGCAAAAGGTTCACTTCACTCCAATATTGTCAGTCTTCTTAAAAACAATTATTTAAAATAGGAAGATAGGACTGTGTCATGTTTATAAATATCTTGCATCTTCAACTTTTATTACTGGTAAGAAAATATGAAAATCATGTACTATTTTTGTTAAATTGGTCATTCTCAAACCATGTATTCAGCAAGCAGAATTCATTTAATGGGATACAGTGATATTGAAAATAGTAATTAAAGCCATTACTTTCATAGAACATTTGCCATGGACAACCACTTGTACCCACATTCAAAGGTGGAATTAACATATTTTCTGTTGCTTGAAAACTCTTAAAGAAAGGAGTTCATTTAAATGTCATTCTACATAGATGTTAATTTTCTAACTTGGACAGTCAAGAGATTAAAATTATAAATTTCTCTATTTAATAAAGGTCTGTATTTTTTATGTTTTAAGAGAAAGAAACCCATCATAATCTACTAGTGCTGATTTTACCATAAATCCAGAGGAAACATAAGTCTACTTACCCTTTATTTATCAAGCATAAAAAGAAATAGTACCCAGATATGGGCTTACTCAATTTTTCTTTCAGACTGTTTCATTGCTCTTCATTATTATATTTCATGACTTTAAAGTAGAAGCAAGCAGAAAACAATCTTAGAACTAGATTATAGTTTTGGCTTCCCAATAGAAAAGTATTGATTCTAGTAGCCTACCTAAAACTCTGCAATAATATCCAGTTTTGTTTTAGTTTGCTTTAAAAATGTTGAATCCAATGTGTATGAAAAATCCATTTTTTAAAAAAATTTACCAATAAAGTTAACATTTTAAGAAAATGGTAATCATAAAACAGCTGCTGTTGAAAATGTGCCTGTTCCCAAAATAGAGGTTATGGAGATAAGATTAGGTCCAAATTAGGGATCTTCCACCCCTAATTTCTCAAAGTGTGAAATAAATAGAGGGCGACAAATAGAAAAGATGGGTAGTCAATATGTGAAGGAAGAATATGTGGAAACTCAATTCCGTATGAAGGAAAATGGAATATTCTTTACAGAATATTTTTTATTGGCCAAGTGTGATTCGACACACAAGGAATTTTCCCCTGGTGCATAAGCTCAAAGTGATAAATCATAAGATACAATCATAAATCATAAAATACAACCAACAAAGTGATAGTTAAAAAAATACCAATAGAAGTAGGTGAATAGAAGAAAGATGAGATGGATAATAGTATGCAACCTATTACATGGTTAGATATCCTTAGGCATAATGCTATGGGAATTAGATATTTAGTAGAGTGATTGCATGGGTAATGTCTAGTTGTTTTGCAACACCCTATAGCAGCATCCTGAGAGAAGAAGTAAATATATGTCTTTAGTTAAATATGACTTTATTTAAAGGGGTCAATACTGTATAGGACTCTATTTGTTCAGGAACAGAACAAATCCTCTTTCAGTGTTTTGCACTGCTGAAAAATGGATATGAAACATACCTATTCCTGCCCACAACTTCCAATAGTTTTCCCAAGAGACAGTAGCATTCTGTTTTTTCCCCTTTATTCTACCAAATGGAAAAAAATATTGATATGGGGGGAGGAAAACTGTCTTTTTGGATGGATTGAAACAGGGAAATAAAAAGCTTGCTAAAACTTCAGCATGGTCTTATAGGTTTAGTGCGTCCATTACCTTCCATTCCAGTCATAGAATTAGTTTTTTAGAGCAGACAGAATACACTTAGTATATTATGACTTTAAGATTTCATTCTGAATCTAATTCAGAGATTTGAAAACAACCTCATTTGACGTGGTCTGCTTTGCTTCCTATTTGTATTCCTGATTTGCTTCCTATTTGAGAACCAAATCTGACATGATGTTTGGAGATTCAGACTTTATTCAAATCCAAATTCAAATTCAAATTTTATTTGTCACATGCACAATCATACATGGTACAATATGCAGTGAAATGCTTACGCAG
>JAEANM010028992.1:0-10263 GCA_017656035.1 Myanophis thanlyinensis | reverse complement strand
ATTGACAAACTGCTTGTCTCCAAACATACCATATATGGTATGCTGTCTCCCAGCACACCATATATGGGTACAGAACAGAAAGATAAATGGAGATTCTAGATCAGGGTGCAAACTCGTGGCTCATGGGCTGGATGCATCACATGCTGGCGACGCCCACCCCCAGTTTAGCGATGGAGGAAAAAAATCATGATACGTCATGTGACAACATGATGCCGTGAGTTTGACATTCCTGTTATAGATAGATCAAGGTGCTGAAGTGTGTTAGCAGAAACTGTGGGGATTTGGGAAACTTCAACTGAATCCTGGTAACATGCAGCACTAAGAGTGGTACATAACTTTGGAAGGGATCTTATCTTCCAGCCATGAAAGAGCTATAGTGGAATTTGTAGGACATATTGAGAAACACAATCAAAAAGTGGCAGATCCAATATTTATTTTGAGGGGTGAGATATGCTTTTAAATATCTATAATAAATAAGATACCTTTGGGCCTTTAAGCCCCATTCCAAAAAAATGCATAAATAAGATACCTTTGGGCCTTTAAGCCCCATTCCAAAAAAATGCAAAAAGAATCCCAATATTTTGGGATTACAGGAGGGTCCAGAGCCACAAAAAGGATCATATCTGGTGGGATACTTATAGCACTGAATTGTGCTTTCTGTCTTGACCTTGCAGATGTCATGTTTAAATCTGTGTTCCTAGCATTGCTATCTTGATCCAGGATATGATCCTAAATTTACTATTGCCACTAGAAAGAACACTTTATTTCATTTCCCCAATGAAAGCTTTTCCTTCAAGGCAAATGGAAGATAAACAGTGTCAGTTTGCATCAAATCCTTAGCAAGGATAAATTTCAATCATTTTTTCCTTTATTTCCTTTATTTGAGTCAGGTTTATCTCAATCTAGTCATACTATTGGTGTAAACTCTACATGTATACAGTCAAGCACCAATGTTTCACAGAGATAAGAGCTGCACAAAGCACATTATGAACTATTATAAAATAGAACATTTCAACTTATAAATGGAAAGATGTATCGCTCAATTCCTTAACTTCATTCTCAGTAAACAGAAGGAAGTGCAATGAAGAATTGGACAATTTGAACAAGCCTTATTTCAAGAGGTAGTGGAGGTAAAATAGTTGCTTAAGTTAGATAAGAGAAAACTAGTTTGATTAGCATGTTCTGTATTTCACACATAAAGCAAATGAGGAAAGGTGATTATGAAATAATGCTCACCAAGTTTGCAATGGAAAGATTGATTTCTGTAAAGTCCAGATAAATTTTTGGAAGAGATGGCAAGATGGTGACAAATAAGAGATTTTTCACTGCTTCATTCCTACTGTGGGTATGTTTTTTTACAAAAGAGAAAAAAGTTCAAAATAGGTAAGGAATTGGTGAAAGGATTGGAGAAAGACATCTAATTGCTGTGAATGAATTCAAACCTCCTGAGCCAGATGAGCTATATCTCATCTCCTGAAGTTGTAGGTGTTCCATCATGGGAAGTTTTCACAAAAAAGATTTTTCCTGAGGTTATACAAAAAAATCTGCACTGGACAGAGGGTTGGGTAAAAGATTTTCAAATATTATATTAGGTATTCTGGCGCTATGATTCTATGGATGTACTTAGATTTCCAAAAAATATATCAGGCATTCCACAGTGTCATCTCTAATTCTAATTTTTTGAATCATAGCCTATTATAATGCCTTTTCTTTTCTTACTTTGTCACTGAGCTAGGAATTATGAAGAAATAGCTATGCTAATCTAGTATGAAAAGACAATATACTCATCTAATATCTATGGCACAATAAAAAAAAATATTTTAATCTAAATCTTTCTTGGCGAGCTAATTCTCCCACTTTGTCAGTGTACAATTCATAATTTATTGTATATGTGATGGGGTAGAGATGACAGGGATAGATACAATGCCTTTGCTTCTTTTGAAAAAATGCTCAGAAGTGTTTCTGGGTAAGGTGAGTATACTTATAGACATGCAGGTCACATGCATGTATAAATAAAAATGATACAGGTTAACGGCCCTTTCTCTGCCTTCTAGGAGGCTGTTTTCCATTGTTGTCTTTTGTACTGTAGTGTCTCTACTTCCAATTTGCAAAACAGAAGCTGCAGCCTGGATATTAAATTTCTCTTAATTAGTATGTGCTGCTGTGCACCACTCTATTGCCAGAGACAGTTTTTATTCTGCTGTGGTATGTTTGCCTCATACATAATGCCTCACTATAAGAACAGTATATTGAAATAAACGTTACAACCTATCTCAGCTCAGGTCCTTTCAGCGAGCACATTAAACTCATTGGGGGACGAGGGGAGGATTGTAAACTTGCATCAATAAATGATCATAAAAATGTAGCATCATTTATAATGAAGCTGAGAATGAAATTAAGTCCCAGGATCAATTTAGAGTGGGAATATCAAGAGGCTTGGAGGAAAAAAGGTGACTCACATCCAATAAGAAGCAGAAAAAAATTAACCTAGCAATGCTTTAAAATATTTATGTTATACAAAAATTTCTCTCTTTAAAAAAAATATTTGATAAAATGAACCTCAAACAATTTGAAATAAAACTTATGTCTAGCTATTATTTGCTGAGCCTTGAAAAGCTGGGTCTTTTCACAGGCATTGGAGAGGGTTCAGGATGATAGCATGGAGCTCTAGCATTGGTGAAGTGATTAAAGTAGCAGTCTTGTGCTTTTATTGAGGCTCAATACCGTTTTATTTGGGGTTTTATTTGATTGATTGGTTTTTGGTTTAATGGAATTCTTCATTTTTATCTTGTTCAGTCTCCAGAGTTAATTAGTTAGATGGTGGTCATATAAATTGAACAGAGATAGATACAGAAATAAATAGAGAGAGATTACATATATAATGAAACTTTTCTTCCAAGAAACTGGACAATGTTTTTATAACTTAAAGTTTGCCAAGCATTATGTTGGTAATCATTTTTTCTAAATAACAGTTTTTTAAAATTGCTGTCCAAAAAAAAAAAACAATAATAGACAGAAAAACATGATTTAACTTCTCTAAAAATTCACACTTTATTAACTTCAAAATTCACACTTGAATTAAATGAGATAAATACTTCTCCAATATTCAAATAGTGTTGCCCAAGATTTTCATATAAAATAACACAACAGATAGTTATTTAATGTCTTGTTAGAGGTTGTTTTCTATTTTGGAAAGAGAGGATTGTAAAACAACATGACATAATTATTTTAACAGCCTAATACTTAATTCACTCAGCCATCACTTTTGTTTTGCAAAAACAGTGTGCTTTAATAACTTGAGAAATAAGTCATGTTGCTATGCAATCAAACATTTATATGGTATTTCAAATGGAACATAATATAATTTACTGAAAGGTCCACTTAGAATGTAGCCTATTTCACAATTAAGATGTTATAAGTAAAAAAAAAAAAAAGAGCAGACTTTAACTTTGTGTGTATGTGAGAGAGAAAGAGAGTGTGTGTCTGTAGAGTTCTGGTCCAAAAAGTTAAGGTCTGCTTTTTTGAGAGGGGGGAGAATTTGCTTTTATAGCTGTTGGAAGCTGAGTTTATTGGCATAATTTCATGTATATCGCAGATATCAAGTTTTACTATGTGGTACTTGACATTTTTGAAAGACAAAAGAAATGTTACAATCTCAACTTTTTGTTTTACATTTCTAAATTATTTCAAGCTATTTCTATAACAATGAAGTCATTCTAATTGTCAAAACCTAAAATCAAAGTTTGTTTTTTTCAGTTTTGAGTACCAAGTTCAGAAATGCGTTTCAAATAGAAACCAGACTAGATAGATGCTTCTCTTTAATAAGAACAGCCTCTTTTAGGATATTTAAGTTTAAGAATAAGCATTCACTCGTTGCTCTACTCAGAATTAATCAAAGTAGCAGGACACTATAAGAAGGAAGAACCAGTCACAGCAATTTGCAGGATGGGTGTAGCCCAGCAAGACAGTACCTGCTCAAAAGTCAGTAAATCTACTTCCACACCTCTTTACACCTTAGCCTCTCCAAGCAATTAATACAATATCTGGCAGCCTCTAGCTTTCCCCCAAGTTTGAGTTGTTGGAAAAGCGAGGTTGAACTGCTTTTGTGAGTACTGGTTTAACTGTTAGGTGGTAGAGATGTTGCTTTATCACACTTTTGAAGGAGTTTATGGAATGAATGTCCAGAAAGCTAACCTAGCTAGGGATAATAATGAAAAGGAAGAATTAAAAGACACTGGACAATTGACTACTTGTGGATGTGACTGCAGCATTATTAGTCTTAGTCTTAGTTCTTCATAGAGATGCCTTCTATTGTCTCAGAGATATTACCCAATTGTAGGATATCTGTATGATTCTGGATTTGCCCATGAAAGAGAATGGAAGCAATTGGGGTGTTGTATTCATGCACAGATCTATTCAATGACCTAATGCTTTCCCAGCGCGGGAAAGTACCCTGATTTAATTGGCTGTCAGGCAGGCAGCTTTCCCTTTAAAAGGGACCTGCAGCCTGTTGTTTGTTGATCTGATCTTCAATAAATATTTATTGGTTCACTGTTGGTCTGCCTCTTCTTATTCTACCACCTACATTACAGGAGTTTGCCCATCTGGACCCCTTTACTGAGTTTCTGGTTTACATTATCACGGAGACTGTTCCAACAGAAAACAAACAGAAACAAAAAATAAATAAATTTACTTTGATTTTGTCACTTGAAAATGGCTGTCATAGCAACAAATGCTACATGCCATTACAAGTCAACTTGTAAATAATAAAAAGTACCATTAGATTTCCTTTGATTATCAGAGTGTGAAAGCATATATAAAATAAATTCTACCCATATTGAGAATATTTAGCTTTCAAAGTCATGTATTTATTTATGGAATTTATTGCCTCAGTTGCCGAGACTGTAGGTAAAGCACAACAGTCAAAAAATATTAATTTGAGTTTTTTGTTCCATCAAGCCTGCAGCCCAGTCTTATGTATTTGTGCTTGGAGATAAAACCTACTGAGTTAATTGGGCATAGTCACAAGTAAATGAGCATAACACTGCAATTAGATTTTTCCTAACTCATCTGCACATGTTTCAAATGCACACCTAAAGCAACACTATAAAGATTATCTAATGGCCTATTGAAAAATTGAATTTGCACAAAGTAAAAGCCAACACAACTTTATTTTAGCCTACAAAATAGTTTGGTGGTGTCACAGTAATACCAGAGTGAACAGAGAATATTTCAGCACAATTTTTTTATTTAGTATGATTGGAACAGGTTATTAAGTTTCCTGCTTAACTAGTATACATATAGTTTAATTCTGGAAAAAATGTGAGGGAAAACAATGTGCCACTAAAAATTACAACTATCCTACTGAATGTAGACAAAATGGTTCTGGGGGACTCTGGAAGCTGCAAAATTGGACCTTGACTATGGTTTTACTATCCCTTATCTATTCTCTCATGATCTGAACAGTCATATCTAACATGGTAGAAGAACTGTATCTAAAAGATTCAAAGACCATATTTCAGAAACAGATGATCAGATTTTGACCCATGTTTTTTAAAAAATAAATAAATGTAGAATTTTCAATATTTGAGTAGATACATAAGATATTGAATACAGGACAATAAAAACAAGAAGTTCTCCCTTCAGTGTATAATTAGTTTATAGACCTTGTTTATGTTTAAATAAAATGTTAAACTAACTTCTACCCAAAGGGAACTAAGTGTAAAAACTTGCAAAGGTGTCAAACAAGGATATTAACCTTCAGAAGTAGAACCATATGCTTCTGATTGACAACTATAGGTAGTCCTTGACGTACAAAAGTTGGTTTAGTGATTGTTCAAAGTTACAACAGCACTGAAAAAGTGGCCTGAAGACTTTTCACTCTTATAACCATTGCAGCATCTCCATGGTCACATGATCAAAATTCAGTTACTTGGCAACTGACTCATATTTATGGTGGGGTTGCAGTGTCCCAGGGTCATGTGATCATCTTTTGCAGCCCTCTGACAAGCAAAGTTAATTGGGAAGCCAGATTCACTTAACAACCATGTTACTAACTTAACAAGAAAGGTCGTAAAATGGAGCAAAATTGTACTTAACGAATTTCTTGTTTAGCAACCAAAATTTTGGGCTCAATTGTGATCATAAATTGAGGACTACCTGTACTGCAGATGCAGCAATATAGGAGTGGGCATTTTTTCCAGCTCACCTTGTGGATCCCCACAGCGTATCACTAACTCATCACTTTGTAGGAAATAGCATTTTGTGCTTAAATGAACTTTTGGCCCAATTCAGCAGCTTGGTTTTATAGCCTTATGTTTTCCAATGGGGCAAGCTGAATATTTGACAATGCTTTCAATAACATTGAGAATGACAGAATGGTTTCTTCTCTTCATGGAGTTTCTAAAAATAGCTTAGAAGCTTATATTCTAAAATAAACTGTTTTCTCTGTATGAACACATCTTTCCTGAGACAATATGAAAATAATGAGGAGCAATGTAGTCCATTTTTAATGTTTTAAAAAGCATGAAAGAAATGCAGTCCTTCCTACAGCATTCCTATAAAATTCAACAAAAAATTGTCCAAGCTTCTTCCCTGACCCTCTTATTTCACTAAACACATCAGTGGATCAGAATATTCAGAGCTCTACCAATTCTCAATAATTATCTATCAATTGTAAAACTAGGAAAAAAATATGCTCAGCTGCAATCAATTTTAGCATTGTATAGGCAGTAAACTCCAATGCTGATGTTTTAAAAGAGAAGAAACAATCATTGTTAATGTCCCAAGGAACAGGATAACTCATTGTTATTTTATTTGCTTCTAAGAGGCCTGTTTCTAAGTCAGTAAAATCAATGCAGCCTGTTCAACCCTTATGGGTTTGACACATAATGCAATTGTGGTCTTAGACAGAGATAAAATACATACCAAATCATATAAAACGTTTAAAACCTTCAACTTAAGAAGACTGCTACTTTCATTTTCAAGGTGTTATTGAAACAGATAAAACAAATGTCTTTTTGGGGGGTGGGGGGTTGGTCTAGTACCAATTCCTACCAGTAAATACGGTAGCTATGTGTATCAAGCTATTATAAGAACATGATTTATACAGTATATCATATTTACTATAATTTTATCCGCTGCTTACTACTTAGATGAGATTGTAGATGTGGATCTTATAGTTCCCCAGCAAGTTTCCATTTTATCTAACAAGCCTCTCAAGTCAACGATTCTATGATAACAGAAGAATATGGAATAATCATATTATAATTCACAGAAATGGCCCTTATGAGATACAAAGGAAACAATTTAGTGTTAAATCTTGTTTTTAAAGGAATGAAAGCAAAAAAGAAAAAAAATAGAGTCAGTATAGCATGAAAGAGGGACTGGACTAAGACAAGACAGAATCTCAGGATCACGTTCAAGTTCATCTCCAGTCAAAGAAATTCAAAGTTTCGTTCTTCCTTGCTCATTTTATTAGCAAGAATTGCTGATACCTTTGTTGTTGTTGTGAGGATAAAATGAAAACAGGGCTCCTTATGAGCCATCTGGAGCTCATGAAAAAAGACAAGAATAAATCTTAAATTTTAAAGTATCCTAGCAAAATGGCACAATAAATATCTTACCTGAAGAAGGCCCTTCTTTCTGGTTTTGGTACTTTGAGTTATAGGAATGGTAGTATCATTGGAAAGATCGTTGACTGATTTCATTTTAAACGTTTTGTGCGAAATTAATAAAGGGAATGGGCATGTGGGAAACCCATTACCATTGACAGTTTATTTCTCCCCAAGTTCTGAAAATTGCTTGGGGGGGGGCAGATAAGAGGTACTCTGAGTTGCATAAAGTTGCCCACTCTTCAGTTAAGGGGTTTCATAGGGATGGTTGGAAAAAAAAACTTGTCTCAAATTTGGAGAATCACTTAATCAGAAAAGGTAATATTGTGCTATCTGTTAATGGTCTTTAAAAAGTCATCTTCATGTGTTTATTTTTCCAGCTTCTATATCTGAAAATATTTTTATTCAGCTGAAATCAAACTTTCCAGGAATCATATCTGAACTGGTTTCCATTATTTAGTCAAAATAACTTGAAAGCCGTGTAAAGAAATTTAAAAAGCTTTCTTATTGTTTCATTTTACTTTTTACTATTTGGGAAATTAGCTAACCAGAAAGATGAAGTGAAACAAATGCTGTTATTTAATTTTGTTCAGGAAATTTATCACAAAACAAAATTTATCACAAAACTCTGTCCTAAGCAATATGTCTTAAACAAAGGGAAAATGCATTATATATTACCTTCTTTTCCTTAAGGTATGGAAAAGTGTCCAAGGTTTAATTCAATTCAATTCAATCCTTTATTGTCAATGCACAATATGTGTGCAGTGAAATTGAATGTTTAGTGATTATGGTGATATAGATATCTCTATACATATTGCTAAGACCAACATATGTATTATTTTTATTTAGGATAAACATGTCACTTTTGATTTCAAAGTCATCATCAAAAGGATAAGTTTCCCTTATCTTTACCTCAATGACAAAGTTGGCTTGCCTTGATATTGTTCTGCAAATTCCAGATGATATTCTAACAATAACAAGAAACAAATGAATTCCATGTTTATATAATTCTAAATTTATCCCAAGTAGCTGCTCTAAGAGTTTGAGTATCCTTTCCAAGTAGCCAGTCTGGATGAGCATTCATCTATTATTCCACAAGAAAGCTAAAAAAAATGGTATCATATCTGGATGTTATGCTCTGAATGTTCTGAATGTTGTTTTCCAAAAGAATCTTGCAAAAGACACCTCAACCTGAGCTCCTTATCTCTAGTTACTATTTAAAAACTCAGATGCTTGGAGGCTTCTGTTGTTATCGGTTAAAACTATCCTTTTGGAAAAAAACCACTTATATTTTACTCAAATGTCATCCCTTGCAAATGTCAGATATCTTGTTTATTGGTGACATTTCAGGGGTGTCTGTCACAGCTGCTTCAGTGGATGTCTTAAGGCAATATTTATTATTATCATATCTCTGTGGTTAGAGAATGTCTTCCATAATGCCAAGTTTCTCATAGTTGCTATTCCCTTCAATGAACAAATGTTGCATATTTTTATGGGCCTCAATTTCTCTGCTGTCTATGAAACAAACTCTCACCCATCAGTTTTTCACAGAGGGATCTCCTTATATGCCTCCCAGAGACTATACCCTAATGAATTGCATTTATGGGGGGGGAAAGAGATGGGTTCCTAGAAAATGTTCTAAATAAATTCTTTTCAATGTAAAAAAATACTATTCTGCTTGGTGATGGATGGATGGATGGATGGATGGATGAATGCATGATGAAAATGGTTCAGACCATTTGAAAACCCAAGAATATATTAGAATGATGGCAGGTGAATATCTGATTAGAAAAATATCTATCTGTTTAGAACATGTGAATTAAGCATAAGTCAATTCATACTTACACACGGCACAGAAATTTTGATGAAATATTGAAAGAATCTATGAAAGATATAAGACTGATGAAAGAACCCGAATGTGGAACAGAATTTAGACAGGTTTTTTTGTAGTGTCAAGAATGGACTTGGGAGAAAATGTGTATGAAAAAAAAGGAGTGAAGTTGAAAGAAAAAATATAGTTTAATCCCTTAGCAGAATGAATGGTAAGTGAATATAAAGAAAGAGAATGCAGAAGCTGTTTGAAAAGAATTATATTACCAGATGCCAATGATGCACAGAAGTCATTTAAGATGGAACTGATGTGAGGGCAGATTTGTATGGGATATGTTGAAGAAGAGAAATTGGGGGGAAATGGCATAAATGTCAGTAACCAACAAGAAATCAACGAAGCCAACATATTACAGAATGTTAAAAAATTGTTAAAATACAGATAGAGATGGTATAAGTAGTAAAATGTATACAGCCAGTTTGATGTAGTTAGTGGCTAAGGTGCTGGATAGAAGCTAGGTGACTGAGTTCTAGTCCTCCCTTAGGCATGAAAGCCAGCTTGGTGACTTTCAGCCAACCAGTCTCTCTCAGCCCAACCCACCTCATAGGGTGTTCATTTGTGGGGAAAACAGGAAGTAGAAGCATTTGACACATATGCTGTCTTGAGTTCATCAAAAATAAAGGTAGAATAAGAATGAATGAATGAATTAATTAATTTTATTTTATTAAATTTCTATACCGCCCCTCTCCCGAAGGACTCGGGGCGGTGAACAGCCGATAAAACAGCACAATAATACAAATTTAAGATCACTTTAAAATTAAT
>JAEANM010028991.1:0-10263 GCA_017656035.1 Myanophis thanlyinensis | reverse complement strand
GAACTGAATTGACTGTGTATGACTATGGACTGTAAAATGGATTTTGCTTAAAAGTCTAATTCCATCAAACTAAAACCAATTTTTGCTGCACAGTGCAAGTGTATAGTGTAATATACCACCCCCCCCCCCAAATTACTCTCAAATACGCTCCGTTGTGTACTCGTTCTCCTAACGGAGGACTCTACTCCTTAACACCCCTGATTTAAATGAAAACTCCAGAAATTGAAAATTGAAAAGTTTCACTGGAATATATTTTCTGCTACAGACTGGGACTGAAATATTTACATCAGTAATAAAAACTGATATCTACATTTTTCTTGTTCATAGGAACGGGTGAGCATATCAGTTTCCAATAGTGGGGTCGGGTCAAGTCAATGTTTTGTTAATATAAGAACTTCTGAAGAGGCCTTAGGAGTTTCTGCCTATCTTTTCCTTCTTTTCAAAGGGATATTTCTTGCCTTTAGTGCTGGAAAAAGGGAGATTGTATGGAGCCACTTTGTAGAACATTTGGGGAACAGAGGCCTGTAGTACTTGTGATACCCTAGTTGTGTTTACAGGAATTTGAGGACTGTATAAGCTAAACATTAAACATGCAGATGATGACAGTATTTCATTATCCATTGAAATATATGCAGGGAAATTTACAGTGGTAACTGAAATTAGATGCCATAGGCCATCCTGTTATTTGTATGCTGCAGTTACGATAAGTTTACCTTCCAATGAACAATTATATTAAATAAGGTTGATTTCAGTTGGAAAGAGTTCAAGTTCTGAAAGAGACATTTAGGTTTAGTGGTTAAAGCAAGAGGCTAGAAAGCAGGAGACATGAGTTCTACTCCTGCTTTAGTAATGAATGCCAACTCAGTGATCTTGGGCAAGTCACTCTCTCTCAGCCCAATTCACCTCACAGGGTTGTTGCTGTGGGTAAAAAAGGAGGAAGGTGTATTGGGTATGTTTGCTGTCTTGAGATATTTGTAAAAGTGATAAATGTGGCATATAAATAAATAAAAATGAAAAGATGACAAAACAATATTCGAGCAAGCCTGCATTTTTTCCTGCAGCTAAATACTAAGAGCACCATCAATCATACTATATGGGTTTCAGGTGCTGTAAGAAAGCTTTAAAGCACGAATAGCAATCCAAATAATAATAGATTTAATTTGAACAAGCTTTTTTTAAAATCTGAAATTGTTTGATACACTTCTTCATTTAGAAGCTTCTTTCTCTAATTTTATTGACCTCCCTCAAGCCCAAATCCAAGATCTCCCTTGGACTGTAAACCCAAGTCATCCTATAGAAGCCTATGCTTTTCAATAAAGCATATTGATAGGAAATATACTTATAGATCCTGAAATCTCAGAAAACAAATGTCTTAAGTGTATAGGAGAAAGGAGAACCGACTCTGAATTTTTAATGTGAAGAGAAATTCTGTAGAACCATCGATTGTGCAAAACAGCTTCTATCCAAGGATCTTATTTTGACAGAAAACACATGAAATTAAGTCTTGAATGTATGTTCTAACAGCTGAAAGTGAGATGCATAAAATTCTTTTTCAAGTGTTAGTTGTTCCAATCAGTGGTGGAATTCAATTTTTTTTACTACTGGTTCTGTGGGTGTGGCTTGGTGGGCGTGGCTTAGGAGGGTCATGTGACTGGATGGGCAGTTTCAGGGCAATAAAGATTAGGCTAGAAACAACACCAGGATGTTTTTTGCCAGCCTTCCTTACAGGATTAACCATGTAAAGTGTAAAAACACAAGAGGAGATTTCTTCTAATAACCGGTTCTCCAAACTGCTTAGAAAATTTACTACCGGTTCTAGTGAACCTGTTAGAACCTGCTGAATTTCACCTCTGGTTCCAATCAGAAAAAGGACAGGATTGGGATAATTTCTGGTTTAAGCTGCTGATCAACAAGGCTTTTCATTTAGGGAATGAGGCACTCCTTTTTGGACCTTGTTGTTTCAATGCATTGCAAAACACGACATTTCAAAAAAGAACATCAAGGATACAGGAGTATTATGATTGTGCAGAAAATGACAATATCTCCACATGTATTTATTGAGAAATACTAAAGATATACACATTTTGTACAAGCTTTCAATATTAATTTACAATTTCTTAAATAATATTATCCCTAGATAAAATAATGATTTACATTACACAGGTCCTTGGCTTTAAAAGTTCCATAAGGCTTCTATTGCTGGGCATTCAAATGCAATATTGGCTCATGTCAGTTATGCTTCACGCTAAAGGACTAAATACCACATTGATTCAAGCATTTAAATGTGGCTCCAACCCTTTCCCCCACAATCCAAAATGAAAATCACATCTAAAATAGAAATGGACACAGCCCCGTATTTTTCAATGTACAGAAAGCTTTAGATTGGATTCTGTTGCTTCAACCTATCTGAAGAGCAAATTTATTTTTAATTGTAACTCTTTTTAAATTTATGTTTGGTTTACATTATTTGAGCTGGTCCTAATTAAGATGTTACCCTATTAGAGAATTTACCAAGATATTTTACTTATTTAAATCTGCTCTGATTGTTATCATTATTTGGGAAGTGTGACTAAAAAATCCTCCAACTATTAAAAATGAACTGTACAGGGCAAAAACAATTCTCTCCAACAACTATTGGAGGCAGACAATGGAAAGCCATGGATAAGTCTGTCACAGCACATGGATGCACTATGCCAAAGGCTAGCGAAAAGGGGAAAAAGGAGTTCATATTAAGTCCTAAAGGAAGAGACTATATGGAAAAATGTAGAAAACTGTCTACATACTTCATTTTTCCATTTCACTATAGTAGTTTATTGATTTGAACCCTCTATCCATTATTACTTTGTACTTCTCTTAAACTAAATTGTGCTGTTCCTCTCTCTCAAGCCCTATATTTAAAGTGCTTCATATTTAAGTGCTGTTTCTGTTCAAATTGGTACAGCAATTGCAAAGCATAATCTTCAGAATATATTGTTTTAAGTGCACAACTATTTAACAAACATCATGTATATTTGTATATGCACACAGGTAGATGCGAGAGAAAAATCTATAAAAATACCAATGGCAATCCAAATTATTATATATATATATATTTAAAAAATCTAGAATAACTTTCTCTTACTTGTACTGCAATTACTTTAACCTTTCTCAAGTGCCAAAATCAGGTCAATTTAAATTTGCCTCAAATTTTAATTCAGCAGCAATGTCCTGTTTTACACTATTATTTTTTTAAGGACTTAAAAGGTCTGTATTTGACAGTTTATTTCTGCATCTAAACGTTTGGCAATTCTAATCCTTGTGATTAGAAATCCCATCCCTTGCATGGGATTTCAAATTTTTATCAAAACATTAATGGATACAAATGTTCAGCAAACTCAAATGTAAAGCAGAATAAACAAAGGTGAGTGTGTCAATTGAAAATATTATGATATCTCAACTGTACATCATTGCCAAATAAACTTGCACTATACTGTCATTTTGATAAAACAGTTTCCATTTATATTTTTACAGAATACCTTGAAACTATTGAGGAACACCCTTATAAGAAGTTTAATTTTATAGCTAGATTAAAAATACACATTGCTCAATGATTCATATTTCTTATTATAATCCGAGACACAGGGATAAGGGCTTATGAATTTTCCCCTTAAGTAATTAAAATATGTGGCAAGTATAAAATTGGTTGGATGGCTTGCAGACTTTATGAATATTTTATGGACATTTTTAACCTATTTATTTCTAAATATCTAAAGACCACCCAAAAACATTTCTATATTGATACAATGATTTTCCGTGGGCCTTTGGGCAAATGAAACAAGTTAAGTTTGAAAAAAATAAAATGTTTCCTGTGTTAAAAATAATCACAAGTGAAATTGTGAAACACCATCTCTAAGTTTTTTTAATCTAGCATGAATTTTATTAATGCGGAGGAGATAGCACGGAAAAGAAATCAACTGATAATTTATATTGTAGACCAATTCATACAAAGATACAAATGTTAAGTATCTTAGTCTTAGTACTCATCAAAGGATCTTACCTCCGAAAAATGAACATTTCATTCCAGAGTGCATTTTGTATTCTGTAAGACAAAAATAGCACTTGTGTTTTTCCATTATGAAGTCTGAATTTTGCAAGGATTTTCACTCGGCCAATAATGGTACAGGTAGACCTAGCTTACCAGCTCTTCGCAGTGACTGCTCAACATTATGACAGCCCAAGAAAAGAAATTTATGACTGTTCTTCAGATTTGCGGCTGTTGCAGCATTCCCACCATTACTAGAGTGCAATTTGTGCACTTGGCAACAGGTGTACATTTGCAACGGTCATGTGATCACTATTTGTGGCTTTCATAGCTGGCTTTTAACAAATCAATGGGGAAGCTGGCTGATTGTTGAAAGGCGCAGTCGTTGTTGCACTTAATGTTTGGAGGGACTTGCTTAATGACCACAGTTCATTTGTTAACTTGGGTGCAATCATCTGATGTTTCACTCTACAACCAAGTTGCTTAGAATCAGAGCTGCCACCAGACCTTGTTGTGGTTGGCAAATAAGAACTACCTGTATATTGTAGTGATCCTCTGGCCTATCACACAAATGGTTACAGCAAAATGTGGTAACAAAGGGCCAATTCATTTTGCAGATTCTCAGTTTTATCTTTCTTCGGTTTCTTACCTATGCTCAAGGTGTTTCAGATTTTCTAAACTCTTGTGGTCATGTTTTTTAGCTTGATTTGCTATCACAGCTAATTAACTGGGAAGTCCATTCTCCTTGTCAATTGGTAACTGCCCTTCAGCCACACATGCAAAGCATAACTGCAACAGCCATTAATTATATCAAGAGACTGCCACCCTGTTCTTAAATACTACCCAGTCTCATTTCTTTCCTCCCTTCCCACAAGGCTTACCCACAAATTATACATCACTAGCAAAATCACAGAATCATTGAATTGAAATGAACAACTTGTGGCAACTAGAGAGGAGAGAATCTGGCCCTAAGAAAGAGGTACAAGGCAGTTAAGAGGGAAATATCACAAAATTGACTTCAAAAATAAAAGCAGTACAGGTAGTCCTCGACTTATGAACACAACAGAGACCACAATTTCTGTTACTGAGACATTTGTTAAGTGAGTTTTGTCCCATTTTATGACCTTTCTTGCCACAGTTGTTAAGTGAATCACTGCAGTTGTTAAGTTAGTAACACAGTCATTAAGTTGATCTGGCTTCCCCATTGACTTTTCTTATCAGAAGTTTTCAAAAGGAGATTCACATGACCATGGGATACTGAAGCTGTCATGAATATGAGTCATTTGCCAAGCATCTGAATTTTGATCATGTGATCATGGGGATGCTGCAACAATCGTAAGTGTGAAAAACAGTCATGTCACTTTTTCACTTCAATTGTAATTTTGAATGGTCACTAAGTGAACTGTTGTAAGTCAAGGACTACCTGTAAAACAGAGCATTAAACTAAACAGAGTGGAGTTAAACCACCCATACATCTCATGCTAGACGTCCTTAGAAATTAGAAGGAACAAAATAACTCTAGTTGTCCACATCAAAGTCACAGCTTGTTTAAATTCTTGGGGAGGGGGATTCTAAAGTGGGTGGGGTATTGCCACAGACAGGGTAGCACATGCTGCCCACCTCCTTTGTAACAAATGACTTGTACACTATTATTATGCAAACACAAGATCTAAATAATATGCAGGGCTGAGAATGTACACATTCAAATAATTGTTTGATTTTTACTTCATATATTGTATGAATCAAACCAATGCTGGTTTATTCAAGAACCCATAATATAGTGCAATGTTAGAAAAACCATTGCTGTAAATAAATGTAAGCATAGTTAATATGCATAGGACAAACTAACCAGAGAGGAACAGAGCATTCCACTGAGATTCATGCTGATCTATAGCTACAAAATCAGTTATGAAGGATTTAAGTGCTGGTAGAAACTCATGAACTGAAAGGATCTTATGTGACTGGATCACATAATGGGCAATTTATAGATTACATTTTTCTTTACTTGACAATATTAGGAAAATATTATTGTTCATCTAGTAATCTTTGTCTACTACATTTTTTTGTTGCACAAATAGCTAGCAATTCTTTTTCTTTTTTGATTTAGCCATTTTCTTTTACTTACATTTTCATTGGACCACATTCAGCCATGTTTATATGTACCTTAAAGGTAAGGTAAAGGTTCACATTGCACATATGTGCTAGTCATTCCTGACTCTAGGGGGCGATGCTCATCTCCATTTCTAAGCTGAAGAGCCAGCAATTTTTGATGATGATTCCATGGTCATGTGTGGCATAACTAAATGCTGAAGGCACACAGAGTGCTGTTACCTTCCCACCAAGGTGGTCCCTATTTTTGTACTTGCATTTAAACTGCTAGGTTGGCAGAAGCTGGGGCAGGTAATGGGAGCTCAGTCCGTTACATAGTGCTAGGGATTTGAACCGCCAAACTGCCAACCTTTCTGATTGACAAGCTCATCATCTTAACCACTGAACCATCGCATCCCTATATGTACCTTACTGAATGTTAAATATACTACATTGTAATTTGATACTAGGTCAATATGTAAAAGTAGCCTGCTAGATTTTTTTACACATATATCATAAATTAAACTCATTGCAGCACAAGTTATCGATATGTATAATTTTTCTTAACACAAAAATTAAGGAAAAATTGTCAAATAATTTGTCATGTTAACTACTTTCTCAGAATACCTAATATTCCAACCTTTTGACATTTTTTAAAAAAAATATTTGCATACAATCAGTGGAATTATTAAGAATCTAAATAAAAACACTAACTTTCAGTTATTTTTTTTTCTCTTACTGCAACAAACACTTAAACTGCTTTTGTGCAGTACTGATTAATTGAATTTGAAATTTGGTCATGTCAAAAATTATCACAAAGATTTATCTTTTTATCTACATAATTTTAAACCAATGTTACACTGTAACACACAAACAAGATCTTGTCATTTAAGGCACAACACATCATTATGCACATTCTGTCTGCCAAGTTTATAAAAGAGACAATTATTATATACCCCCTTCCCACACACCTCCAAAACAAAACAAAACAATATAATAAATTGCATCCACTTCCAAAGTCAGTTTCTAATGTCACAGTAAATTATTTCCATGAATAATTTACACCTATTACGGATTGAGACAGGACTGCCATTGTATAGTCCAAGTGCATCCCAATTCACTGGGTCAGGTAGGTAGCCTAAATTTTGATTCAAACCTCCGTGCTGAGAATATATTCCACTGTGAGGAATGTTATTGAATACCTTCCTTGTCATTCACAAAATGCATTCATTCTTCTCCTTCTCCTTGTCTATTGCAAACCTTGTTCACTCTGGCTAGGGCTCATTTGGTGTGTACCAGCAACCATTTTTATAGTTCTTTAATCATCAAAATGCTGAATATATAAGACCATGTAGAGAATCCTTATGTCATATTAAAACATGCGTCTCCATTCGGTGATCTGAATTCTTTGCAATGGAATCCATATATTGCTCTTTCTTTTTAAGACGATGATATGCGTAAAGCCAGAGGCACCATATCCAAAGTTAAAAAAAAATCAGTGTCCTTTGAAATATGTACAAAAAAAGAACAGTTACAAATATTCTAATTCCAGTGCTTGATGTAGAGCCAGGAGGTCAGAGTGACTAGATATTCTCCAGAAAGGCATGTTATGCTGCATTGGTTATGGGGGAGAGAGACAAGGCAAGAAAAATGAATAACATATCATACACATCACATATTTTCTTTATATATATTATGATTATCCTGGTTTTTCTTAGTAAGACACAGACAAGAAAATAAAACAAAGCAAATGACCAAATAGATCTGAAAAAATATACAAAAAGCTATATAAGCACCTTAATAAATTCAACTTCATTTGTTTTATTCTGTTCAATTGTATGTGTTTCTCAGAAATTGCCTAGATCAGTCCTTGTAGTTTTTTTGGCTTGGAAAAGTTTTTCAGAAATGGTTTGCCATTGCCTTCTTCCTAGAGCTGAGAAAAAAATGACTGGCCAAGGTCACCCAGCTGGGCTTTGTGCTTAAGGTGTGGGACTAGAACTCCAAGTCTCCCATTTCTAGCTTGATGCCTTAACTACTATACCAAACCGTTACTCCAACTTTATTTACCAAGCATATGTTAGGAATAATACTGTTTATATTTCAAAGAAGTAAATTTAATAGCAATCAAGTATGTAATAATTTTCATTACAAAATATATTTTGTATAATACAAAGGGAATCCATGATGTATAAAATATTAATGACTTTTATTGGATCACTACACTTAATTTTAAATTACAGTTATCATGCTTTGTAATTTCTTCAGAAGGTACAATACTTGAGAATAAGCAGACAAATGAATGTACCACACATTTAATTTTAGTGCTTGCTTTCAGTTTAAACTTTACAATACAGCAGATTTCTCTCTAAGTAGTGATTGCCCAGAATTGAACATATACTTCTGTCTATATGGGAGATACAAACCCAACTCCCAACCTTTCCTCCTGCATTGGTTATATATGGAATTAAATTGCTGTCATGTATGAAACTTTCCTTGAAAGCAACATAGTTACTTAAGACTATATTATTTAAAATTCAATTTTCTGCAATTAAAAACATTGTAAAAGTTCACGAGCATGTCTGTTAATAAAGTTAAATAACTTTATTTTTACTGACTACAGATCTATTTGAAGAATTTGCTTTCTTTTAAAAAAAAACTACAAACATTTATGCACACCACAGGTAAAGTTAGAAGAAAGCATGCCAACTCTAAAATAATCAGTTACCCAGTTTCCTGAATAGGCTATCAGACATTCTCAACACCATATTGCATCTATTAGGCAACCATTTGGAACCAGCAATGTGCAGCCCTGGACAGCTAGTAATGCAGCCCCCTAAGATTGTAAACTTTAAACACTATTATGTGATTGATATACATTAACTATATTATTATCCCTTGGATTGCAAGGCAAACAAACAAGTCAGTCCTAGAGAAGATCAACCCTGACTGCTCTTTAGAAGGCCAGATCCTGAAGATGAAACTCAAATACTTTGGCCATCTAATGAGAAGGACAGACTCACTGGAGAATAACCTAATGCTGGAACAACTGAGGGCAAAAGAAGATGGGGAACGGCAGAGAATGAGGTGGCCGGATGGAGTCACTGAAACAGTTGGCGTGAGCTTAAATGGACTCTAGGGGATGGTAGAGGACAGGAAGGCCTGGAGGCATGTTGTCCATGGGGTTGCAATGGGTCGGATATGACTTTGCAACTAAGAACAACAAACTATATTATAGATTTTATATGCGGTCCAATGAAGTCCTCTTCATTCAGTGTGGCCTAGGCAAGCAAAAAGGTTGGACACCCATGCTCTAGATGCAATATATCTGAATGTATATGCTTTCTTCACTTTGCTTATATTTATTCTGAAGTATGAAATGTTGAAGTATAGTAGATTGATTTTCTGCTATATTTTTTTAAGGACTATGTTTATGTTTTGGCCGAAAACCCGATCCAAATCGGTGAAAGAAAACTCAGGAAACTGGGTCCGTTTGGATGACTGCGAGGGGTCCCATTTATTTTCAGCCGCGAGTAAAACTCGTGATGAGGATTCAATCCGGAAAAAAGCAAGACTTAAGGGAAGCCGCAGCTTTTTATATTTGCCACGACTTCAAATTTCTGCGATCCCCATTGGCTGGCGGACCAGCCAATGGGCATCGCTGTCCCGACAGCCAATCAGCTGTCGGGTCGTTCGTACAAAATGGTAGACTCCGGCCGTGCATGCGTGATATACAACACCCCTTCCTTCTTAGTCTTGGTTCTTCTAGAGGTGTCGATGGAGCATGCGTAGTCTTGTAAGTAAGCAGGGTGTTGCCGGGTTCGCGTCAATCTGTGCAAGCTCTGCTCATTTGGACCGCTGCTGCCGCCCTGGAAGGATGTGCCGGGGGCTCCCTCTATCCTTGGCTTTGGTGGCGGCGGTGATGGCGGCTGCGGCAATGGCGGCTGTTGGGCCTCTGCGGCTGGGATGTTTTCCGGACAGGCCTCCGGTAGGTAACGCGTGGCCCCGTCAGTGTAGTCATCCCTTCCTAGGTCCTCTTGTTCTTCCCAGATGTCACCGGTATGGTCATCCCTTCCTAAGTTCATTTGTCCTTCCCAGGTGTCCATGGCCCTCTCCCCTGGTATTCCTCCCCTGAGTTGGTCTATGTGTCTCCGCCA
>JAEANM010028990.1:0-10263 GCA_017656035.1 Myanophis thanlyinensis | reverse complement strand
CTCCCAGAATTCCTGAGCATGCCTAGCTCAGGAATTCTGGGAGTTGAAGTCCACGAGTCATGAAGGAGCCGTAATTGCCCACCCCTGTCTTAGAACAACGTCATAAGTTATCATTGTTTTAGAATCCAAAATTCAAGTGCCTGTGTGAGCCAACTCTGCTGGGCTAGGGACAAAGCCGTACAACTTGCTAATCTTTTATTTTTTAAACCACTCTCTGTTTTTAGAATGTTAACATCAATATTGCCATGAAAGTTATTACATGCTCCCTATTCCTGCTACTTTAATAATTAAAATTATAACTTTTATTTAGCTTTTGTTTGTGTGGAGAGAGGTAGATAAAAAATTGTCCACATCCTAAATCTATCTAACTAGGGTTAAACCCTCTTTATCTAACTAAGAATAATGTAGAAGAATTATTTTTCATGGGAAAAAGTTATTGTGCTGGAAAAAAAAAACCAGAATTACTGATTCAGAAGACTGAGTTAATCAAGACACAGTGAAGTAGAGATTCATTATAATGGCAATGTATCTATCCCGTACCAAAAAATTATTAAAGGTTTGACTGAAAATTACGTCCATTTTCCACAGTGGATGGAGACAGTCAAGAAGCATGAGAGCTGCCAAGTAGAGCAAGGGGAAAATCAAGTGTGAAATTGGAAATTTTTTTGAGTCACACACTAAGAATTGGGCTTTACTGTTAGACACGAAACAACGTGAATTAAGGTGTTGAGGTTGTGCTCTTCATGCAATGACTATATATCATGTCTGGGTAAACGAGTTAACCCAACTTGGCAAAACATTTCAAAGATTATGATATAACTGACAAGAGACAAACTATGGCAAAGAAATCGTTACTGGCTAGGTCAGTGGTTCAAAAATATTACTGAGTACAATCAAATGCTATTTCTCTTCTCTCTGATGACTTTTTGTAAAGTAAGTATAGAGAGTGCAAACACTCTAGGAGGAGGAGGATACAATTGGGCATTTTTTTAAAAGTACAGATTGAAAAACAAAAAAAACCCCTACCCTTATTTTGAGGCAGATTATCAATCTGCTTACCTCAGTCCTAACTTCACTGAATGTAGTAGACTTTTTGTAGTCCTACTTATGGACGGACCCAAGGAAATTTTGCACGCTTAGCATGTAATCCATCCTAGCCATAAACATAGGCATGAGCTAAAGCATTTTATTAGAGGGAAGAGGGAAGAACAGTGATTTCCAGCAGTCCCGTGAAAGGAAGAGGAAGCCAGCACAATGTGTGGTGGAACACAACCTTTTGGTTTCCTCTGAGACATTTCTGTGAAATGCATCATTGCATCCTGGAATTGATACAAACTACACTGATAATTTCATTAAGATCTTTAACACATTGCACAAAGATGGATGCCAAGAGAATAGATACTGAACACCTAGCGATCCTTTATAACCTGTGCTGTTGTCAAGTCAGGATTTGGGGATTAAAGTCACACTTTGCAAATTAAAGAAGAGAAGTCTATGGGGATTCTCAGTCATCCAGGTCATGGTTCTCCCAAAGGTGCTTTTTTTTCAACAGGCAACTGGGCTTGTTGCCTCTTGAAAGCACCTTTGGGATAAAGGAGGGAAGAGCAAAATACAACAAGGGCCACTCCAACAGCAACTAGAAACAAATGGTGTGCCTTGTTACTTGAGAGGCATCTTCCTAAATCCTGATTTTAAAGGCATCTAATTGGGCTCTAAACTAGTGGGTTGTTTTTTTTCCAAAGCTGTAATAAACTGTGATGACAGTTCAATCAGGAAGTCTTGCTAGAAAGTGAAGGTTTCATTTTATTCACAAATGGGGAGTCATATGTTGCAAATTATAACCTGTTGTAATTTCTGTATTATTGTCATTGTTTTTATTAAGATTTTATTCACTGGCCCAGAGTCACTTGGTTAGATGGGTAGCAACATGAATGAATGAATGAATGAATGAATGGTGTGCCTAAGAGGCTGTTAGGAAGGTTTCAGCATGTTTCTTTGCATAATAAAGAGTTAGACTGATTATGAGCTGTGCCTTATAGCCTGGGCTGAAAAACTATTATATACTGCTATGTTTTGGGGTTTGTAGCACCTCTCTGAAGAACCATATTCTTCGTGGGGAAAGACATAACTACAGTAAGAGCTAGATGTTGGGGACTGCAGTAAGCTGAACAGATAAGACAATGTTTAATCCGCTATCATTTTTTTTATCTTCCAAATGACACTTGGGCAAATTGCTTTAGTGTTGATTTAAAGGGACCGCCAGCCGCCTTCTTCCATTTTATCACTTCAGCTACTGCTAAGATCACTGCGTCAGCTACTGAAAAGGGAAAACAAGCAACAGAAAACCTGGGGGATATTTTCGGTATTAAGCACGGAAGGACTTGTATGCAAAGGATTCCTTCATTCTTAAGATCAGAGTCTAAAATTAACTCGCCATATCATCAGATACAGAAAAACGGTCATAAGTCATTTTTTGCAGTGCAGTTGTAACTTTGAATGGTTATTAAATGAAGTGTTGTAAGTCGAGGACTACCTATACTTGAAGAGATGGGGACTGCTCAGCTGCAATAGTTAATCTGCAGACACATCCACTTTTATTAAATCAGTATTTTTTGTAGCTGTACTGTACTTTATGCTCATTAACTGCACTTTTGTAGCTGCAGAGGGCTTTTGTAATTACACTGAATTCTCTTGTACCAATTAACGGAGAAGGTAAAACATTACCAAAAGTAGAATCAATGCACTACAGTAAACAGCCTTATTATCCTGTATGCATGACAATTGGATGGCTTTCTAGGTAACTGTGGCTTGTACAATATTATGGCTCATCAATTATTCCAAGCAACAAAGCCTACATTTTTGAAATAAAATATCTTTTGAAGAAACTCCCCAGTCGGTTGAAGGCTTCTAACGGCAGTCAAATATGATTGTACATTATGATAGCAGTTTGATTCAATGGATTTTTACCAAATCCAAGAAGCAACCGCCATTCTGGTTAAATCTGGCAGTCGAAATAACTCAATCATTCCATTCCATCAGTCATAAGACAAGTCTTCTAGATTTCAGTGCTACAAAACTCAGAACATGGTTGTTCAAATCTACTGCTTTAGAAATATCTTTATTACAACTTAGAAAGACAAAGTCAGCTTTACGTTTATGATTCCCAGGGAACATTGATGTTAACTGAGAACGTTCAATTTTTATCATCGTACTTGGAATTAATATAGCTCCAATCAAAAGACTGCCCTTATAAAATGCAAATCCATACTTTGTGAGTCTACTTGAAAACTGCACCAGTGAGTGTTTGTCTTTCATAAAGGATTTAGCCAATTTTAAGTTCCATGCTTAACTTTCCCCCCTTTTTTATATAATTATCAAAGCCATGTGTTAAAATTGCAGTCTTGACTGGATCACCCACCCAGTAGACTGTAACAAAACACTCAAATAAGGCATGTTTCCTCATCTGTCCAGGTTTAATTTATTAAACCACATAAAAATCCAATCCTTGCCTCCAAGGTATACAGTTGATGTAAGATGGTTTAAAAATGCTCCTTTTCTAAATAGTGTATTTTATCTTCTAGCTTTTTACTGATCCAGCCCCTAACTGATTTACTGATATTAAAAAAAAAAAATTGGCTTTTCTTTTCTCTACCCACCTGAAACAAAATAAAAATCCCCATCCCTCTTTGCAAAATACCACATGTGGTCATTTACCTCAAAGCACCTCCTGGAGTGCCTTCACTCCAATTTCTCTCCTTCTCCTGGTCAACAAATAAAGCGTCACAGCAGTTAAAGTTATAAAGCTCAACACCTTTGAGTTGCAATCAAGTAGCTCTCAGGCAACGAGGGGATATCCTACCCCTCAAATGGGATTAGCCATCATAAAACAGCATGAGCAGACCAGTTTTCTTGTGAGAGGAGAGGTGGGAATTTCCTGACTTCAGTTGCCAATCACAGTCCTCATAACAGCTGTCACCAATTTCAGTTTTCCCTGATCATGCCTGACCAGGAAGTACTGGGAGGGTTGGGAGGGTGAGTGGAGAAACTGACCCTAATTTGAGGCTTACTGCTGGTCTAGCCCAGAGGTGAAATTCAGCAGGTTCTAGCAGGTTCGCTAGAACCGGTAGTAAATTTTCTAAGCAGTTGTTAGAAGAAATCTCCTTTGTTCTTTTCTACTTTACAGGGTTAATCCTGTAAGGAAGGCAGGAAAGAAACATTCTGGTCTTGTTTCTAGCCGAATCTTTATTGCCCTGCTGACAGAAACTGCCCACCCAGTCACATGATCCCCCAGCCCCACCCACCAAGCCATGCCCACAGAACCGGTAGTAAAAATATTTTAATTCCACCACTGGTCTAGCCCCATGGTGAGATAGGTGGCAAATAAATCTCACAAATAAATAACATAAATACCTATGACCCTCCTTCAGGAATTCAGCTTTTCGGCATCCTGTTATGTTTAATTTACTTGGATCTGGATCAGTGTTTATCAACCTTGGCAACTTTAAGGCAACTTGAACTCTTAGAATTCTGGGAACTGAAGTCCACATGCCTTAAAATTGCCAAGGTTGACAAACACTGACCTGGAAGAAACTGGAGTGTAGGGTTAGCATTTTCCTACTGATTCTCCCTATGAGTGCCAGCCGTAAACAAGTCCAGTAACCTACTGTCTTTATGGACTTTATTTCAATCATAAAACAATATTTATTTGTGTAGATGAATTGCTTTCTGTACCCTCTTGAACCCATTAAGTTCATTACAATATAACCCAAATTAGGATTAGGTAACATTTCCACTTCATGACTGTATCTAAAATGAGTAATGTTTTCCCTGAAGATAGAATGTACATGAAAGCATGCTATAATTGCCCTACAGCTATGATGTAGAGGTAGATGCTTCATGTTTTCCATTTCGTTGTACCAACAGCCCACATGAGCAGAGAGTAATAAGGTATTTTGAGGTAGGTCAAATAGGAAGTGAATAAATTGATGCAAACTTCCCCCATTTCCATTTCCAGCATAACTTCCTGGGAACAGAAAATGCTGGGATGGGTGTGAGAAGCTTTAAATTTGTGCTTATGTTGTATCACACCGAAACATTTATTTCAGGCCAGAATGTATAAATATTGAAATCTGTTGCTCATGTGAGCAAGCAATTAAGTATTAAGCAGCAGGAGATGGGATGTAATTTAAGGATAATTTTAACATAAAATTTAAAATATATACTCAATGATTATCTTCATATGGGGGAAGAAGGGAATGTGTACCAAACATCTAACATTAAATTGCAGCCTTCCAATATTCCAGATGAAGAGAGCAAGTAGAAATATCCATATACTGTAGGGTGAAAATAATCAACATAAAGTGTTGAAAGAAATGAAGGCTTGGAAAACCAGTTGACCTCCATCCTAGTAGAAGAGGAAGGATCTCACTGACAAACCAACAACATTTTAGAATTATAGAAGGTTCCCCAAATATCTGGAGTTGAATCTTAGGGGACTGCAAAAGGAAAGTCTTACTTCTGTTTCTTCCACTTGAAGCATCATATGAACAGCATTATACTAATGGGAGCCTTGGATCCAAGCTAATAAGTCATCAGAAGATAGTTATGGGATTTCCATAATTAATACTGTGATTATTGAACCTTGACACTATCATAGGGGTGTCAAACTCAAGACCTGGGGGCCAGATCTGGCCCATGGGGTGCTTACATCTGACCTGTGGGGTTGCCCTGGAAACAACAAAGGACTGGCCCACAGTGCCTCTGCCAGGAAAAATGGAGGGTTGCAGGACACTGTCGTAACTGAAAACAGAGCTTAGAAGGGCCACAGGCAGCCCTCCTGAGCTCCATTTTTGCTGGCAGAAGTTTCAGGATGCCATCGTAGCCAAAAACAGAGCTTGAGAGCCTGTTTTCACTGGCAGAGCACTTGGGCCACCACAGGCGCCTCTGACACGGGTGACATTGAGCTGACCATGCTCACCCTGGCCATGCCCATCCTGGGCCCCCAAGGTCAAACACAACCCTGATGCGGCCCTCAATGAAATCGAGTTTGACACCCCTGCTGTATCATGATGGACTTTTTCCACGTGGTATTTAGAAATTGAAATATTAGGTTCACCTGGAAAATTGGAGAAGCACTTCCGAACACTAAATCAGTGGGCCTGGCTACAGATGAAAAAGTCTTCAGAAAATGGGTTGTACAATTGTGGAACAGTAAACCTCCTTTTAGTGCCATAGGCAGCTCTGGTGTGGTGAAAAGTGTTATTGTAACACTGCAGCTCCAGTATGTTGAGTAAAAGCATGTGCTGTGGTAATGTGCAAAGGACACTTGGTATGGACTAGTAAAATGTGAAATATTCAGACTCTTTAATCATTGGTCTGAGCAGTGAATGTATTGTAAAAGGAAAAGAACATTATTTTCTTTGCATGTTTGCTGCTTTAATAGCCCAAGCAAGGATTTTTGCATAGTAAAGGGAATGGACAACTGCTTTGGGGATGTGGGTATTATTCAAGAAAGTTGGATAATTTAAAACCAGCAGGTGCAGATAGTCCTCTGCTATCCACACTTACTAGGTTTTAGCCCTATGTCTGAGTGTAGCAATGGGAAGGAAATTACAGCTGACTTACAATTTCTTCAGAATCACTTTGTTGTTGTTATAGTAGCAATCAATTGACACAGTGTAAGTGACATTAACCTACAAGAAGATTTTACTTCTTGGAAATGCTTCTTTTCTTTGTGCCAAGTAGAGATTTACTTTGCCTCTTGCTTGGAAATGTGAGGTTTCAGATACAAGCCTGAGTTTGATTAGGAAACTGAGCATTCATGCTGAACAACAGACCCGTTGTTTTACATAACAAATATATTTTGGCAAGATGTGAGATCTATTTGTGTTTGTATATGCAATTTGTTTATTAGATTTGTGTGCTATCCAAGTTTCCCATCTATGAAACTAAAAATAGGATGCCATCAAGTTTTAATACAAGTCTTTGTATGACACATTTGATCGGAAGCATTAATATGGCATTGTAAGCTTATTACAGTCAAGAGGTGTAACAGGAAACAAAACAGAATATAAATATGGCAGAATGTGTTACATTGAGCAACATAGATAATTAAAGTATAAATATTCATGGCTGAAAATGTTAACATTATTTATGCTTGGGCCAAAAGATCTTCAGTTTCTTGCCAGCAACTATACAACAACATATTTCTGAATGGTTGATTTTTCTATGATTCTTTTATATCTCTTCAGAGGGAGGGGGATCACAACAAGTCCATTTAAAGTTGAGCCAGAACTGGTTGCAATTGTGAAATATGTTATTACCTCTTTAGAGTCCTTTTTCCTTGCCATAGAACAAAACTTGGCTTATTGGAACTGATTAAAATTCCTAAAAACCATGACTGTTTCATGGGACTTCATAGATACAGCCAGGAGACCTGTAAAAATTCAGATTGATTAGTAGTATGTCCAATTTACCTTTCTATTCTTATGTTTCATTTTCTCCTTTGGTTTTCTCATCCAGCAAATATTATCTTTCCTTACGGAAAGCTGTCGTCTGCAAATACTGGTTTCTCTCTTCCAGTGGAGAAAGAGATGGCTTTTTTTCTATCAGATTCTGACTTATCTCCTTAGCCAGTGTTTCCCAACCTTGGCAATGTTAAGATATGTGGACTTCAACTCCCAGAATTCCCTAGCCAACCTGTGGACTGGAAGTTGCCAGATTGGGAAATGCTGTCCTAAA
This sequence comes from Myanophis thanlyinensis, assembly GCA_017656035.1. Lineage (NCBI taxonomy): Eukaryota > Metazoa > Chordata > Lepidosauria > Squamata > Homalopsidae > Myanophis > Myanophis thanlyinensis. Next base: position 2,523 of record JAEANM010028990.1, on the reverse strand, counting down.
CCATTTTCTCATATACCATTCTGCAGCTTTCAGCCTTCTCCAGCCCATTCCCTCCATCCCTCAATCTTCAACAGCACACATGTGGTACTGAATGTGTGATTGAGCATGGCACCTTAACTCTTGGTACCTTGCTATGAGGAGCAACACATCCCTATTTCTGCCCCAAACCAGCAATAGAGCCAGTGTAGCGATTCTGAGAATTCTACAATGCCTTCACATAGAACTGAGTAGCATGGATATTTTTGCTTAAGTCTCTAGCATCCTCCTTATAGAGTCCCCATCTGTATATTCCATCTTCCAATTATAGGAAGGCCCTATCAAATACAGTGGTAACTTGGCACTCAACTGTTCTGAAACTCATCAAATTTGGTACTCAACACACTTTGACACAAACATTTTGTCCCAGTACTCAGCATTTGTTCACTGGACCTGTATCTTGGAAGAATGAGCTGCAAGGAAAGTGAAGGAGCATTGCTGCTGGGTTGGTGTTCAGATCATAAGAAAGATATTTAAGATGGACTGAAGAGGACTATGTTTCCAATAAAAGTTCCAATGAAAGTCCAAAAGAATTAATTCAGCAGAACTCTGGTTTAATGGCATGGCTATGAGTAGGTGGCTCCTTTGTATCTGGAGGTTTACCTTCATTGGTTTTTGATGTGGTAGCATTGCCCCAGATAATCAGGGCAATCTGGGGTCCTTCTGGACTCACAATTCTTATTTAAGGAACAGGTGATAGTAGTGATTAGGAGGACCTTTGCTAACTTCTGTGTCAGTTGCGCTCCTTCCTGAATGAAGAAGCTCTCCTCATAGTCCTAGTTATCTCCCTTTGGAGCTACCCTTGTAGAGTATCTGGAAGCTGCAATTGGTGTAGAATGCAGCAGTGCAAGCAGTTTGAGGCTTTACTAGGAGGTGGCACATATAACCCCTCTGCTTCCTTGAGCTACACTGGGCACCAGGTTGCTTCCAGATCTAATTCAAGGTGTTAGTTATCACCTTAAAGCTATTCATGGCATGGGACAGAGTTATCTGAGGAACCATCTTGTCCCAATTGCATTGGCCCATCCCACATGGTCAAACTGAGAGGACATGCTGCATATTCTGTCAGTCAGGGAGTTTCAATTGGCAGAATCTAGGACCAGGACCTTCTCAGCAACTGCCCCTCTGCCTTATGGAACATCTTACCCCCAGAGGTAAGGCAAGTCCCCATTCTTCTGTTGTTTTTTTTCTGGGGGAGTGTTCAAACTTGGTTTTGTCAATTAGCATGGGGGTTTAAAGGTGTGATACAGGTTGATGGCCTCACTGTCTTGTTAACCTTCTGCCTTTTGAATTTTAAATGGACTGATTTTTATTTGTAAGTTTTAACTTCTTTCTTAAACTTGCTTTTTTAAAGCTATGCTTTAAAATGTGCTATCCATGTACAGTATTTATATGGTGGTTTTTTTTCCTGTTGCAAACCACCCAGAGTCACTTAGATGAGATGGTGGTGTAGATATTTAATAAATACATAAATAAATGAATCTTAAGTGCTTTTGACAGCATGTGGTGCTTTGTACCAGGTGTGGTTGATACCTCAGCTGCAGTCTTATCTGGAAATGGAAAGTTTAGTTGCAGGGAAGCATAATCTCATAAACTCCCATTTGGATAATTGTGCTACATTATACATGGGACTACTGTTGAAGCAGATTCACTTAATGCAAGCTATAATTGCAACACAACTGACTCAGACTAGGTGTTTACACTCCTGATAGACCTGTTGCCTTCACAGGGTTTGAAATTTGTTCCCTAGGCCAAATTGAAGTATTGAGCATGCAGGCAGACAACAGCTATTCTGTTTGTAAAAGGTTATTTTTTTTTTAGTAAGGAGACAGAATATAGCAAGCAGTGGGAAAACACGAGAAAATTACACATAGAAGATAACATCTTCTAGATAACTGTTTCCCTTAAATCCATGAATGAGACTGTGCAATTCCAATACAAAAGCCTGAATTGGAAGCACAGCTGGAAAACGTCCTACATGATTTGATACCATAAATGTAAGGAGAAGGAATGGCAGAGTCAAAAGAGAAATCAGCCTAGAGTCTCTACATAACCACAAACAGACTAAGTCCAACCCCTGTGGAATTTAAATGACCTTTATCCAGCACCAATTGAAACTTCATAGGTGGTCCTGATCTTTCATTCCTCATAATAGCTTATGGTGAAACCCTTCCATCATATCAAACTCAACTTTTGGTTGCAGTGTTCTTGGCAATAATACCGTAATTGCTTTCTATTTCCTTCTTCATTGTTTAGCTGGCAAATTTAGGTAGCATTTGGTTAGATTTTTTGACCTATTGCAACCTTTTCTATATGTACTGTGTAGAGTATCGCACATGCGCACTTCGCTGCGGCATTCCGGTCATCCAGCACCTCTTACATTCCCTGGGACAAGGAAATTTTTTTGCGAAATTAGACCTAGCCCAAGCCTACCAACAATTACCGGTAGACGAAGAAACAGCCGAAGCCCAAACTATAGTGACTCAT